>NW_006499364.1:6186551-6236635 GCF_000471905.2 Amborella trichopoda | reverse complement strand
TATTCAGCCGATTCTCGATTCGGATCGCCGATTCGTCGATCCGAATCAATTTTTGAGGCGCCCGATCCTGGTTACCGATCCGTTTTTTAAACCATTGGTTTAAGGAAAAGGAAAGGAACAAGTGAGTACCTGTGTGGGTGAAAACATCTCCACATACCCATTATTTTTCTTTATAAACCAAAGAAAAAAGTTCACAAGGTTGCAACCCTATACTATTGAATAAGGTGCAACTAAAAAATTTCCTTGAAGAGAGCTTTGAGACCTTGGATAACCCTCTAATTAATCATCCTTTGATGTGTAGCTACCAAGAAAAAAAAAAAAAAAATCGGTCCTAATGGGATTATATACAATAAAATTATTTACCTTTGGTAAAAGGAGGTCAATTACTTACAATCGGTTGTGAATTGATAGCTTGAGTGTGCCACAAAGTTTGAAAAAAATTATTTTCAACTTTGAGCTTGGTCAATGAAATAAATGCAGCCACCCAATTTCATATTCAATGGTCAAGATTAATTGTGACTACCTTATACCAAAAATATTAAAAGCATACATTAAAAAAAAAAGGAGCCTAAATTTATTGAAATATTTGGGATTGTGAACTCACTTTTGTTTGGGCTTCCAGGCTTTTGCATGGGGACGTACAAGACCCAGCCCACGACGATGATGTTCGGATCCCCAACCAACTTGGCATTCAGCCGTTGGATCCTACCCACATCAGATCTCAGCGGTGTTGCGATCCCAACCAACGTATCAGATTGCTGCACAGTGTACGTTACCACCACGTCCTCCTCCAAACACCCGCACAAAACATAGAATTCCACCTCCGTCCCTTCGTTCTTCACCCCCCACACCTGCCCATCGAAAATTTCAGCCAAAATTTCGGAGAGGGCATTCTCGGGTCTCTGGAACCTCGCACGTGCGAAATAGCCTGTGGTTCCATTGAAGTTTTGGCAAGTGCAATTGGCTCGAATTAGGTAGTCCTGCGTGGGTCCACGCATTATGGGGGTTATTTGTGAGGGACTGATGGAGAAGAAGGGGGCTAATTGCTGTGGGGTCTGGTTCCTGTTAATGTGGTAGAGGAGAGAGAAACATGAGTTTTTGGTTTGTGGATTACATGAGAATGGGTACAAGAGGCTGCTGGGGTCTGCATGGGAGAGTGTTAGAGAGAGAGAGAGGAGGAGAAGGAGGAAGTTGCAGAGATGAGTTGCCATGAAAGAGTTGGTTGCAGTTCTTGATCTGATGGGTTTTTCTTGTTTAGGAAGGCAAGGCAGATCATTGGTAGTAGAGCTCATCTATGGAACAGTGTTTCTATTTTGTTTCCATTTGTAACCAATCCCAAGCTCTTTACACATCTCTCTGTCTAAAGGGTCCATTTGTGTTTCAAAAAAAAGGCATTTTAGTTTTTCTCAAGAGAGATGTCTTGTCTTCTCTTATGGGAGGGAGAGGAGAGAGCAGGTATGTACGTTGTTATTTCCGTCTTGTTTTTATTGTTTGGGATGGGAGTGAAGGTGGGGCGTGCCATTTGGTAACTTCCTCCTGTCTTGTCTTCACTATATTCATTCGATGAGGCTCAGCAAAATGACCCCTCCCTTTTTTTTTGCTATCCTCTCACATCTTTGGTTTGGGGCAATGACCTAAGCCCCCATTATATTCATAAGCAATTGTTTCGTGAGGGCTGAACTATATTTCTACAATATGCCGTCCAGAGATATAAAATATCCATCTAAAATATGGATGCAAATAGGCGATCCATCTAAAAACAATTGTTACAATGTCCCTATGGTGTCTGTGAGGTATGATGGTGAGGTTGATAGTTTCAAATAGGTGGTCTATCTAAAATGGAGCTTGGGGAAGAAAATGGTGAGGTTGATAGTTTCGATGTCCTTGTGGTATCTGTGAGGTATGATCTGTCTTGTGGATTTCTCTTTGGTGTGAGTTTCCCATTGTGGGCTCTTTCTCCCCACTATCGAATATATTTTTGGCTTGAGCGACTGGGCTAGAAGGGTTTGAGGCTTGCCTTATGCTCCATTGGTTAAAATTATGAGTGATAATAAGATTGTTTTTTTTCTGCGTACCAAGGAGGAAGCTTTGGTAGCTCTGGACAATCGTTTTGTTAGAGTACGTGAAAAGTTTTTGTCATTAGATTTTTGGAAACCTTCGTCTCATTTTTCTTTGAATTAGTATGTCTGGTATTCCTTTCCATGCTTGGACGGTGGATACTTTTTGTAAGGTGGCTAATTGTTAGGGGGAATTTTGTAATATTGATAAAGATTCCTTTGGTAGGGCTGATTTGAAATATGTTAGAGTCCATTTTTGGAAGCTTAGGGGGGCATCCATTCCCAAAGTGGTGAGACTAACAGTGGGCCAATCTCTGCCTAAGGCAGTTGTGCTTCCTCAAGCTGACGAGGGTTGGAAGGAGGTTCATTTCCGCCGCTCGGCTCTGGTGGTGGACGCTCAGGCTACCTCAAATTTTTTTTTCTGGCAGGCTTTCATTGGAATGTTCAGAACTGGAATAGTCAACTCTTTTTTAGGGGAGGCATTAAGGGTTTTCAAAATCATAAGAGATGGATTCCTGTGGAGCCTTTTGCGGATTGTTCGGCTGCCTTCCCGCCCGGCGTTTCCTTTGGAGGTGAGGGTCTAGGTTGCCAAGCTGATCGTTTGGGCCCACCACCATCACCTCCTCCTTTTTTCTGTAAAAATAATAACCAAGGCGGCGTATCTTTGTATGGGATATTCAAGGCATAACTTTTAGAGGAAAATAGACTTGTGGTAGCCTCCCCGACTTTTACACCGCCGTGTGCAGGCGGACCGCCTTCTTTCTCTTCCTCTCTCTTACCTTTTACAAGAGAGAAGGCGGCGACTGACTGCAAACAACAAAATTTCAGATGTTTTTTCTTCTCTACTTTGGTGGTGGCTTGTCATCGGCCTTACTCGACGTTGGCTCTACAAGCGTTGCTAGTGCTGTTGGGAAAGATGTACCCTCTGATGCATTGTCGTGCTGCTAGAAGGATCCGTTCTTCTCTGAGGCCATCCTTTGATCCTCTGGCTATTGACCATTTGGCTATTGTGTTGATTGATGAGGGTGAAGAACAAAATTTGTTGGAAGAAGGGGAATTTGCACTCGAAGCCCTTGAAGTCTTGGGTGCAGATGGGTATGCTCCTGAGGTTGATCGTCCGGATCTTGGCCTTGCTGTGGTGGAAATGGATGATCTTCCCCCCCTCAATGTCACCCTACAAGAGAATAAACCTCTTGTGCTTCATTTGGTTGCTGATATTCTAGTTAACTTGCCTGTTCAGGTGTATTCCAAGAAGGAGGTTCAGATGACCTGACATAAACAAGATCAGTTCTATTGTTTTTGACTATGGTGTGGACTTTAATGTCCCGATTGGGATGGTATTTCAAGAAATTCTCGGAAAGAAAAAGTTAGAAAAGATAGGAAAGGTTCGTAAGGAACAATCAGGTGCTCTGGAGAATACTCCTACTAATGCAGGGGGAAAGATAAAGATAAAAAGCAAAAGTGTGATTAAAGGCACGAGATCTTTTGGAAGATTGCAAGCTCGAGGAATTCTGCCTCTTAATGCTGTTGCGAGAGGATTCATCATCTCTGATGATCAGGTGATTGAAGTTAACTCGGATTCGTCGGCTGGAGATGGGGTTCTAGGTGAAAGCTTAGAGGAAGCGATGCTCCTGGAACATGCCTATTTTGGTTCGACTAGGGATGGCCTAGGTTCTTCCTTTGCTAACCTCTTTTAATGAATATTATCTCGTGGAATGTTAGAGGTCTGGGCGACCTCAAACGTAAGAAAGACGTCCACTTTTTGGTAACCAAGTTTAAACCTTATATACTTATTCTGCAGGAAACTAAACGTCCATGCCCCAATTTGTCTGGTGTTAGGGAAGTTTGTGGACCTGGTTCAGTTGACTTTGTGGGGATTGGTTCAATAAGAGCTTCTGGGGGATTGTGGATTCTTTAGGATCCTACAGTTTTACAGTCTTTTTGCATTGTGAAAAAAGTTAATTTTGTGTTCCTAGGTTTTCGGGGCTTTTTTCTGATTTTAAATGGGCATTGATGAAATGTTCATGGACCTCATGCTTTTGCTTAAAGATATCTTTATAAATGAGATGTCAAATGTCCTTAATACCTTTGAACGTCCAATTTGTTTAGGGGGGATTTTAATTTTACCAGGTGGCCAAAAGATAGTAACTATGGTGGGCTTGTCACATCTGCCATGCATCTTTTTAATAGGTTCATTGAGGCTCATGATTTGATAGATTTTCTTGTTTCAGGCACTGTCTTTACCTGGACTAATGGGAGTACTGTGAATATATCAATGTCTAAACTTTATAGATTTTTTGTTTGTGGAGAGTCGTCAGAATCCTTCCCTCTTGCTTCGGTTAAAGCCTTACCTAGGCTCTCCTCTGATCATACCCCTATTACACTTTGCTCTAAAATGGTCTGTATGAGACCTAAACCTTTCAGATTGGAAATTGGTTGGCTTAAGGAGAAGGATGTGGTTGACATTATAAAGAGCACTTGGGAGAACACTATCCCTTTTGGCTGTCTGGATTTCCAACTCCATAAGAAACTTTTAAATATTAAACACAAGCTTATTGCCTGGAAAAAAGAAAAAAGGTTCCATATTAGGGGTAAAGTTGAGGAAGTCCTTAGAAGTATTAAAGAGGTGGATGTCGTTGTGCAAAACTCTGGATGCTTGTCTGATGAGATGGTTATGGCAAGATGCTCTAGAACAAAAGAGTTGGAGGAGTTTAGAAGGGTATAGGAGGTGTACTGGAAGCAAAGGTCTAGAGTTAAATGGTTGAAGGAGGGGGATTTGAATATTAAGTTCTTCCATGTTATGGCTAATGCACGCACTCTTCAAAATGATGTCTCGGGACTGTTGCACCATGGAGTCGATCCTGAGGATAGTTTTGGGATGTCTAATGCTATCATTAGTTATTTCCAAAAAGCTTTCACCTCTAAGATTAATTTACCTCCATGTTCAATAGGGTGGGCTTCAGAGCTCTCACTTCAGATTTGGTTTCTTTTCTGGAGGGAGATGTCTCAATGGAAGAATTAAAAAGAGCGGTTAAGGCTCATGGGCCTAACAGATTTCCTCTGATTTTTTTCTATACTTTCTGGAATTTAATTAGTGGTGAGTTGTTGGAGATGGTCAGGGGCTTCTTCAGGAGAGGAGAACTTTTTAAAGGTATTAATTCTACATTTATTTTCCTTGTTCCTAAAAAGTCTATCATTGTTAACCTAGGTGATATTAGACCCATCAGCCTTCTGACGAGTTTGTATAAAATTGTGGCTAAGGGGCTTGCTGAACGGCTTAAGATGGTTTTGCCGTCCATTATTACAGGTCCACAATAAGCTTTTATTGAGGATAGACTGATATCTGATAACGTCTTTGTTGCACAAGAATGCATTCGTTCGAGAGTTTTGAGTGGTATTCTTGGAATTGTGATTAAGTTGGACAAGAAAAAATTTATGATATGGTTTAATGAAGTGTTATTTTAGAAATTATGAAGAATATGAGCTTTAGTGAGAAGTGGAGGAATTTGATTTTTGGATGTTTTTCATCTACACACTTTATCATTTTGTATAAAAGAAGCCCGACTGGATTTTTTAATGCCTCCAGGGGTCTTTGTCAAGGTGATCCTCGTTCCCCTTATCTTTTCACTATTTATGCAGAATGCTTCAGCTAGTTTGTTTGTAGTGTTGAATTTAAAGGGCATTTTGCTGACTTCCAATTACCAAATGAGGGACACTGTATTTTCCATTTACAATATCTTGATGATATGTTGCTCTTTTGTGAGGCTGAGGTGGACCAGGTTGTCAATATCGCTACATTTTGAAAATGTTGTGAAGCGACCTTAGGTCCGAAGGTAAACTTTGAGAATTAATTGTTGTGATTGGCATTAATTGTAATGAACATGTGGTCCTTGAAATTGCGGAGGTGTTGGAATCTAAGGTGGATCATTTCTCAATTACGTATTTGGGTATGGCTATTTCAGATGGTCGGTCACCTTTGGCTATTTGCAATAAAGTAATCTAGATGATACAAGTACTGCTTGATTTGTGGAAATATAAATATCTTTCACTGGGAGGAAGCATTACTCTGAAAAAAGCTTGTTTATCTAATCTACCTATTTACCAAATGTCTATTCTACAGATTCCCTCATCGGTTATCAAAAAAATCGAAATGCTTATAAGAAATTTCTTTTGGGGTTCATCGAGGGATTCTAAAAAGTTCCATCTACTTAGATGGGATAGGGTGTGCACACCTTGGAGGGAAGATTGTTTGGGGATAAGAAAAATGAAACTTGTAAATCAGGTCTTACTTTGTAAATGGTGGAGAAGTTTAAATTACAAAGATCAACTTTGGTATAAAGTGATTGCCTTTATGGAGATGATAGATACAAGATGTGGGTTGGGGTTAGAAATGATATTAGAGGGATGTCTTGTTGTAGGAGATTTATTAACTCTTGTAAAGCTTTGATCCATAAGGACATTCGGTGGACTATTGGTGATGGCAACAAAATCTCCTTTTGGCATCACAAATGGATAGGCACTTCTCCCTTAAAATACGTCTTCCCACTTGTTTTTCATAGGATGGATAATCCTAATGTCATATTGCCGATCTATTTGAGATGAGGGGTGATCAGGTTGAATGAAAAATTATTCTCCCCTATAATAGGATTCCAAATGACTTTTTCTTAGAGTTTACTGGGTTGCTGTCTACTCTAAATAATGAGTATATCCCTAAAAAAATAGATGATGAGGCGGTTTGGGACATTGATAAAGATAGTGTCTATTCGGTTAGATTTATGTATCAGTTACTTATCCATGATTGGTGGAGATGGTCCATGTCTGAAATTGCCATTATCTGGAAATGACCACTATCGCTTAAGGTGCAAGCTTTCTTATGGTTGGCGGTGCAGGATAAGGTTTTAACTATTGATATTCTCATCAAGAGAGGGAAGACTTTGCCGAATATTTGTTTGCTTTGTAAGGGAGACGGTGAAATATGTGCTCATCTATTTCTTCATTGTCCTTTTACTTTTAGAATTTGGCAGTGTTTTTTTTATCAGATTTGGGTGGCCTTGGTTTTACCTCCGAAAGTCAAAGGGATTATTGCAGGCTTAGCGGTTTCTATGTTACCACAAACATTTTTGGTGATTTGGAAAATTGCGAGAGGTGTGATTTTGTGAGAAGTGTGGAAGGCAAGGAATAGAATAGTTTTTTATGGGATAGGTCTACCCTTTGATATAATTATGGAGAAAATCTTACACTCCATCTGGTTGTACTTATCGATTACAAAAGTTGGGAAAGATATCCTAGAAGTTGATGCTAGGAGAAACTTATCGAACTTATTCCAATTGGGCGTTAGGAAATGTAGGCCTAAAGGGAGATGGTCACCGCCTTTGAGGGGAGTATTGAAGCTTAATTTTGATGGTAGCTCTTTAGGGAATCCTGGTCTCATGGGTCTTGGAGGAGTGGCGAGGGATTGCAAAAGAAATATAATGCTGACATATGCAGGTCCTCTTGGGGAGAAAACAACAAACCACGCTGAATTCTTAGCTCTACTTCGTGGTTTAAAACTTTTCATGGCTAGGAATTTAGGATCTCTCTATGTTGTTGAAGGTGACTCATTGAATGTCATCAATTGGTGTAAGGGGGATAAAAATGTACCTTGGAAGTTGAGAACGGTGCTGCTACAAATTCTTGACTTAACGCGGTTTTTTAGCATCTCTTTTATGCATGTATCGGGAGGCCAATGTGTTGGCAAATTACCTTACAAAGGGTGGTACTCTTCTTACATAGATTTGTGTCTTTGAGTATGTAATTTCCTCATAGGTACCTTCTAATTATATTTGAATTTGTATCGAAAAAAAAAAAACAATTGTTACTAACGACACAAATATTTTTTTTAATATAATTATTATTTTTTTATTTGATAATGTAATATAATCATTATTTCTAGTTTTCAATTTTTTTTTTTTTGTTTTTATTTTGTTTTATTTTATTTTTTTTATATTCATGATCTCCATGTTAAAAATTATATATACTCTAAAAATTAGAATCAAATTATATTTTAAAAATATCTTATTTGATTATATCCTTTTTGTTTTTCATTTCGTTTTTCCTATTTCTTTCCTTTTCTTTTTATTTCTCTCCTTGGTCCTTTGGGAATTGTTTGTACTTTTTCAATTACTCAATGACATTAACAATTTCTAAAGTAAAAAAAATATTATTATGTGGGTGTGGTTTCTATAAGGTTGCAACCTTAAACAATCCTTAAGGTGCACCTCTAAATTTTATCATAACATGTAATTTTAAGTAAAACATTTATAGGATTATATGAAAATCTATTTTCATATCGAATTATAAAATTTTAAACTAAAAAATGCTTAAATCAAGTTGATCTATAAACATATGAAAATCTTGAAAATGAACAGTCTAGATAATGTGTTGCAAGATGTACTATTTTTGGGACTCAAAATAATTTTTTTTTTGTTTTTTTGTTTTTCATATTCATACATCTTGATGTCGAGATGATCAATTATAGGGTTTTTCAACATTAAAATAACTTTTTCCAAAGGACTTTTGAGCTCAACATATGCTTATCATATGTAGGAAATGTTACGTCTGCATACTGAACTTATTGGGAAATGTTTACTATAGGTGTCAATGTTGTACATCATTTTTGTCGTACTTACATTCCTCACATAAATAAGGAGAGAGCTAGAGATGACTTAGTCCTGTCGGTACCCAAGACACCGCTAGACCATGAGAATATTGCAAAATAAGCCTAAAACTGGGCAACCTCTTACTAGAACGGCTTCAAAAGGCATGACAATGGTAGTTTAGGATGCTCGAAGGACGCTCACAAAGTTTTGTCACATTTCGATAAGTTTTGACATGATTAGGATGAAACTCAGTTATCAAATCCAGCTCCTATCTTGCTGAAAAGGGTCCTTATAATTACAGCCCCATTTTCAGGGTTTCAAAAAAGTATCAGACTACCGTCACTAAAATCCGGAACGTTGAAAAACCCCTCGGGACCAAATTTGGGCTCAATCGGACCTTCCAAGAATTCTGGGCCCAAATTACCATAAATGGGTAGGTTTCACACTGTTGCAATGCAACCTCGGTGAACCAGTTGCCATTTCTGGAAACTGACTTTTAACCCCTCTAGATGATTTTCAAGTGTTCATAGCTCGCTCGTTTGGAATATGAAAAAACTTAAATTCGGATACAAGCTAAGTCTCGACGAACCGGTCATTTTGACATATGGCACGCATCATGGCATGGCTCGAGACGAGAGATTTTCTAGAGAGAGAATAAGTTCAAAACCATAAAAATCAAAATTTTGAAAGAAGACATCCCGTACTTCACAAAGCAATAACTCGAGATCCGTAAGTCGGATCGATACTAAATCAGGTCTGTTGCGACCACATCGCGAAGGAGTACAAGTTTGTTATGGCTTTTATATACAATTAATGACTAATAGCACAAATTTTAAGGTTGAATATGGAAAATTTTTTTAGGTCCCCGGAATCTCATTTTTCGACGACTTCCCAATTTGGGGTTATGTTCTAACGAAAACGAAATTGGACAAAATTTGGTGCAAAAAGAAAATTGACAATGTTCCTTTTAATTTGTGATCAAAATGAGGACTTGAAACATCGTGGATCGCACCGGATCGGTGGTCGAAGTTTATGGATTTGGCTGGATTTTTTTCCCTTCATGAAAAATCCTTTTCAAGATGAAAAAAGGACATCAAAATGTTCAAAGCGGATCAAGCATCAATTCTACGATGATGAATCGTCCGAACCACTGCCACAAGCGTTTGAAAAAGCTTTTGAACTTTAGCAATGGCAAGAGGCCCCTCATGGAGGGATGATTTTGTCATTTTTTCAAAAGAATTAAGGTATATTTTTATAATTTTGTCCAAAAACAAGAATTTATTTGAATTCCATTAAATTGTAATTTTCTACAATTTTGCTTAGTTTTGCGCATGCCACCCTTGTTTTGTTGATTGCTCTATATAAGCAAGTTTAAGTCATTTGTAAACCTAAGTTGGGAAGCATAATAAAAATTAGGGTTTTGAAATTTCGAGCTTTGGATCATGTATAGCACCCAACTTCAAGAGAGAGGAGAGAGAAAACTTTACCACCTTGGGTAATTGCCCTTGGACCTCCTACTCCCTAGAACTTCTAGCTTCCATACATCCTAGAACCCCTAACTTCCAATAGTATTCCATACATAATACACCATACACCCTAGCCTACACCATAGTCCATACACCCTAAACTTAACGTAAGCCTAGCTCAGTCACTCTCTCCTCTCTCCCTTATTTCTCTCCCTCTCTCTTATCCCCTAACTGCTAGCACACACTTAGGAGTGTACACATCATCACCTCTCTCTCATCTTCATCAAAATCCCTCTCTCCTCTTCCTCAAAAGCTCAAGCTTGCACTTAGGAGCATACACATTGTCACCCTCTCCCCTCTTGGTCATTATCACACGTGCAAACCTTCCATTTTCTCTTCTCTCTCTCTTACACCTTGCTCTCTCTTTGCTTGTCTATTCTTTATCTCTTCTCCCTTTTTCTCCCATCCCTTTTTATCCCCTTAGTGTGTACTCGTGACACCTTCCTCTTTTCTCTCCATCCACCCTATCTTTTTTATTATTTTTCTTTATCTTTCCTTTCCGCTTATGCGCGTAGTCCCCAATGCGTTGTTTAGTCAAAATAACGTTATCTCTCTCCTTCAAGCCACTCTTCTCTCCTCTTTTCTCTCTCCAAATTCACCTCCTCTCTCTATCCATCACGCAACCATTTTCTCTCTCTTAATTTTTCCCCTTCTCTATCTATCACGCCACCAGTCTCTCGACTCAAATATCTTTCCCTAAATTTTCTCTATCCCTCTCTCTAACTCTTGTCACCTTAGCACGCTCCCAACTGCACCTTCCCTATTTTTTCTCCACGAACGCCTATTACTCGACACCTCCATCCACCGCCTATTACTCGACACCTCCATCCGCGCCCTAACCTCGCTAAAATAGTGTACGTCCAAATTTTCTCATCCTCACATAATCTTCCTCTCTCTCACACGTGTATATCCCTCTCTCTCCGGGGCCATTATCTTCTCTCCTTCCTATCCTATTCAATCTATCTCTCTCTCTCTATCCAAATCCCCTCTTTCTCTCAACTCTCCCAACCATCTTTATCAACTCTCCAAATCATCTCTATCCAATTCAACTCTCCCAACCCCTTGAATATCCCCCTCTCAACTCATGTATCTCTTTCTCTCTCTTCCCTCCATGCCACTTTTCTCTCCTTCTTTCTCTCTCAAACCTTTTCTCTCTCTTCTCGCTAATGCACCTCTCTCTCTTCTCCCTCATTCTACTTTTCTCTCTCTTTCCCTTATGCAACCTTGCTCTCATCTTTTCTCTCTCAAATCTCATCTCTCCCACTCTCACACACCCCACTCTTACATGTGAGTCTTACTCACACTTTATTACACACTCTCTTCCTCTCTGACCCGTCAGTCTATCTCATACTCACAAACTAACTCTTACTTGCACTCACACACTCATACTCACTCTCACTCATACACTTACCTCACTCTCACTCACACTCTCTACCACACACTCCTATCTCTACTCTCTTGCGCACCCTTTTCACACACTTCCACTCGCACTTCACGTATTCGAACCTACACTATTTTGTGCACACTCTAATCTTCACAACCCCTCTATTCTCTTATGTTGGTAGCTTCTTCTATTCTTTGTGTATTCGATTTGGTGCTACACTTAGACTTATTTTAAGTCCTCTCTATACAGTCGAGTTGAGTTGTGAGAGACGCATACACTCTTTCCCTCAGTCACTCGGGAGGAGTCATCCTGAGGTAGCAATCCATAAAGATCTGACTCTTTGACTGCTCTAATTGCTGAGTCTCGTCACAGGTACGGACCTTCCATCACCCCTCTAGCCTTTGGTTTAGACCCTTAATTTACCAAACTACCAATAGGAAGAGACCCCAAAAAGTACACCTTGAAGGATTTTTTTAGTGTGTGGATCCAAGAGCTGCGCAGGAAAGCGAGGGAGTCGAATTCAAACCACATTGTAAGGACAACCGGAGGGCTTTCGAGGTGATCTAAGAGGGCGAATCGCCCAGACGCGTCCCCCAAACCCAACAAGGCAAGGTAGGTGCTCGATCCCTTCTTTGTCGATTAAAATCTGTCTCTTTGTTGGTTCCCATCCGCATCACAAGCATACACGCACGTGGACCCTGCAGTTGTTTGAAAGATGATTCTTCCGACCGGGTCACCCATATCCTCCGACCCGGGATGACGAGAAATCAGGCCCAACCAATCAATATTATACTATAAAGATAAGACACACTTGAAAAATCAATTGAAAGAAGTTATTTTGATGCTGGAAAATCCTCTAGTTGATTATCTCGACCTTGAGATGTATGGATATTAAGAAAAAACGATTTTGAATCCTGAAATTAATCCATTTTATAACACATTATCTAGACCTTTTATTTATTAAATTTGTAAATTTTCTTAGATCTACTAAATTTGCAAAATTTTTTGAGTTTTAAATTTTACAATTAAAAATATAAATTGATTTTCACACCATTATAGAGATTTATGATTCTCAAAACTGTATCTTAATAAGATTTAGATGTTCACCTCTTATTTTGATTGTTTTTTTTGGGTAAGTCAGTGGAGGAAAAGGCCCCCTACCAGTTTTTCATTAATAAGTAAAAACTAAAAGTTTATAGCTCATTACTTTACAACTCTAGAGAGGGGCACCTGTGCCAAATCACTAGTTAACACAAGGCAAATAAAATCTGGTGGTTGAGAATGCTAAACAATAGCTTATAAATGAGATGTGGCCCTTTGCAAGAATATTAACCACCATATTAGTCTCACAAAAAATGTAGGAGAATGACCATCCACAATTGGAAAGACATTGTCGATAATTTGTTGCATCTATATATAACTTCCATGGAGGTTGGAAGCGTTCATGCATAACATTAACAAGAAATACTGAGTCACTCTCAATTTGAATATGGTAGCATTGTAGCTGATCACCTAGGATCACTCCTACTTCAAAAACAAATAGTTCTACATTATTATTAAAAGCAAATCCAACGAAATTGACAAACGCTGCAATAAAAGCACTATCATCAGAATTTCTAATAACACCACCTTCAGAATTTCTAATAACACCATGTCCCCTGCTAGGCCTGGTTATGCAATACACACATAATTATGGTTAAGGTTTACAATACTAGCAAACTTTAAACCCGAGCAAAAGATTTTTAAGGAAGGTGCACATTGTGTTATTTGTCAATACACGTGTCACATGGGTGAATATACAGGTGAGTGTAAGTCTGCCTTAAGGACCCATTTGTGTAGGAAGAAACCTGGAATCGCCCTTGATTCATCATTGAAAGTATTGAAAGGAGGTAATATACCAAACCAAACACTCCCATTCAATATTTTAAAATCCGGAGATTTCTTATTCGAATCAATGATCTGGATGGAAATCGGTTAGGACTGAACATGTTTTAGGATGGTACGAATCCATACCGGTTCCCCTAAAACCCTCCTTTTTGTATTTTTTTTTAAGCTTATTAAATGTTTTGTTAGGTTCTCTATAACTCCACCTTTTTGAACTCTTATTTTAATTTTAATTTTATTTCATTTATTTTTCATATTTTTCTTGATTACCAATTAAGACTGATCCAAACACAATCTCGATCGCAGATCACAATTTCTTTATTAATCAATTCTCACCTTGGAGAACCAGTTAAAACGCTAATTTGAATTGATGCTTCACCAATCCAAACTAGGTTTTCCTAGGGTCCACTTCTAGAACACTGATCCACCCCAATAAAAAAGAAAATGAAATTTAGAAGATGGCATTGGAAGGACAAGCAATTTAAGTATGGACCCAGTTTCTATACGGCCAAACTTGCATATGTAGAAATACGAACCCTTTAAAAAATCTATTTTTGAGATGGAATTTAAGACTTAACTTTTAAGGACATGTAATCTCTAATATGGAGATCATAAATATGAAAAAATAAATAAATTTTAAAATTAAAAATAATTATTTTAGTAAAAAAACATTTGGACCATTAATTTCTATTGTTTTTAGATGCAACACCTACTTTCATCCATCTTTTAAGATGGCCCGCATGAAAGAATTTTCCTTTTAAGTATATTGTACCTCCAACTTTTGCTTTGGGTTCTTTTGTTGGCGAGTATGCTATTATTGCACAATGCTTGTACCGAAGCACATCAACCATAGTTGTGTTTATGTGGATTCCAAATCTAAGCTTTTTTGGAATTATGAAAAAATCTAATCAGAGAGTTGATATACATCCACCTAAGGTTCCAAACGTTGTAAAATAAGTTCATTTTAAAAAGTAAAAATAATAATCCTAGTGAGAAAACATTTGGACCATTAGTTTTCATTATTTTTAGATGAAACACCTACTTGCAACAATCTTTAATAAGGATGATTTACACTTTTTTGACCGCTTATGTAGTTATATGGTCCAGCCCATGAGAATTTTTCATAAGTTAATAGTTTGTACATACAAAATTTAGTGATTGTAAAATAAGATATTTGTTATTATTCTGTAAATATTTTTTTATGCAAATTTCAGAGTTACTTTGGAAGAATTTGGGGGGCATTTTTAAAAGATTTAATACAATTTGGATAGAAATAGTTCTATTGTCCATGAGAATACATACGGATAATATGCTACACCGCTGTTTTTTCACTATATGTGTGAAATAATGCTTTAATTGAAGAATAAAAAAAAGAATGATGAGGTGCTTTACTACGTAAAAGCAAAATCTTTCTTATTCCATGTTATAGGTTTGTGGTCCTTTTTTTATGAAGTTTCATATGTATCATGCCGTAGAAGTGGATTTGGGACCTTGGGGAGTCCAAATGACTTGGTTGAGTTGAAGCCTGAGTCACCAACTTTTGAAATGCTGTTAGATATTCAAGAATCTAAAATTTCAAATTCTAGGAAAAAAAAAATATAATCCAAAAATACCATTTGTTATCTTTTTCCATGCTTGATTAATAAACAAGTTGTTTGTAAATTAGTTTCTATAAACATAAAAGATCATGAGACAAAGCTGTACACATGCACCTGAGATTCGCCAGAATGAAATTGGCTTGTGAATTATTTGTAGTTTGGATTAATTCAATCACCCGAATTTGGTTAACTAATTTCACTATGAATCGTAAGTTCTTTGAACTTGTCATTTCAACTCCACAAAACAAAGCATATGGTGCATATATATGAAGAGATATTTGCAGAAATCTTAAATAGGTTCCTACAAATAATAAATTAGTATGGATTTCAATCAGCTCTTGGAGAGATGTTTGTAAACATTTCAGTCATATCAATTCGAACACTAATAGTATGATTATAAGAAAAGGATGATTTAAAGCCATAACTCTATTTTCGCCGGTGTTTAAAAAAGGAGCAAAGTGGACCGGAACGGTGTGATGCTAAATCACAACATGTGGCACTTTCCCTCTTTCTAAGAGAAAATTTCGTCTCTTGGTTGAGACTCTTTAAAAGAGGTTATAAAGAGAGAGAGAGCCGCGCGGATGAGGTGAGAAGTAAAAGGAAGCACGCAGGCGTAAAGAAGAAAGAAGTGCGAGAGAGAAAGAAGGTGCACTGGCGTGAGTGTAAAAAAGGTGTGCGGGCGTGAGATTAAAAGGGGTATAAAACGAAAGAAAATGTGAGAAAGAAGATAGAGGCTTTTGGGTAAAAACAGAGAGAGAAATTTGAAGGTTTTATTGTGAAAGCGCCATTATTGGGGCTCATTTTGAGCCATTTTGTCGGCATTTCTTCGAGGCTACGGTGAATCGAAGAAAGGGATCGACTGTAGGTAGTTTTATGGTAGGAAGTTTTTTGTTTGAGCATTCATTGAGATTGTATGAGGTAACTTTGTATAACCCCAATCTTGTAATTTTTCTTTTTGATAGTGAATACATCTTTGCCGTCTTGCCCATAGACGTAGCCCATCTTGGGTGAACCACGTATCCCTCTCTATTTTCATTTGTGTTGTGGTTGGATGCTTTCCCGTATTGATTGATTTATTGTTCTTATATTTTTTTTTCAATTATATTGTTATTGCATATTGGGCATTTTATTTGAGTGGTAAAAGTAGGATTTGAGATTCCCAATTTGCTCAAAGTGGAGATTGGTTTATCCTAATTTTTCTACAAGTGGTATCAGAGATCAAGGAATTAGTGTAGGATTTTTGAGAAAATGGCATCTCACAAGTTTGAGGTGGAGAAGTTTAATGAGAAAGATAATTTTGAAATTTGGAAATTAAAAATGCAAGATTTATTGATACATCAAAGGCAACACAAAGCATTACATGGAAACAATAAGAAAATGATAAGTATGACCGATGATGATTGGGATGAACTTGATATAAAGGCAAGGGCTACTATTCGCTTGTGTTTAGCAGATGAAATTTTATTTAATATTGTTGGTGGCAAAAGATTTGTGGGAAAAATTGGAAAGTTTGTATCATACAAAAACTATTAAAAACTGAATTTTCTTAAAGAGAAAATTGTATACCTTGATAATGAAAGAAGGTGCACATTTGCCACAACACTTGTATGAGTTTAATAACCTCATTTGTCAACTTGAGAGTATTGGTTTGAGAATGGATGATGAAGACAAAATGGTCACCTTGCTTTGTTCATTGTCGGAATCCTATGATAATTTTGTTACTACATTGAGTTGTAGTAAAGATGATTCTCTTGATTTGGGCTCTGTGTGTAGTGCCTTACTTGTTGATGAACTTCAAAAGAAAGCATCTTTGGGAAGTTTGGTAGAGTCGAAGATGGAAGCTCTTGTGGCAAGAGGTCGATCGAATGAACGGGGTGATTCATTAAGGAATCATTCAAGAAGTAATTCAAATGATGAAGTGAATTCCGTGGTTGAAGGTGAATTCCGTTCAAAATGGGCTCTAATCGCACTTTGATGGAGCTTGCGAGATGCATGTAAGCAATGCCGACCTAGAACAAGAATTATGGGCGGAAGCAATATCAATGACTTGTTATCTTATCAACCGATCACATTCAGTAGCATTAAGAAGCAAAACTTCTAATGATGCATGGTATGGAACTCCAAGTGATTTTTTTGATTTAAAACTTTTTGGTTGTAATGCTATGCACTTATTCCAAATTGCCAAAGAACCAAGTTGGATCAAAGGTCAAAGAAGTGCATCTTTGTGGGTTATAGCAAGGGTGTGAAAGGGTACTGGTTATGGGATCCAAGTACCTGAAAATTATTACTAGTCGTGATGTGCATTTTGATGAATCCAAGCCATTGGCAAAAGGAATGATGATAAAGGATAATGGTCAAGAAGTGCAATAAGAAAGCCAAGAATTTTATGGCAACCCTGAAATACTTCAACTAAGTACAATTATGCCTTATGAGAATATACCCATTGATCATGGTGAAGAACATGAAGAATTAGGAAGTTAAGCTGAAGAGCCACATGACCATCATGATGAAGTTGTGCCTTTATCACAATGGCAATCTACTAGAGAAACTCATGCACCCAGGTAACGTGAAGATTATGTGGATCAAAATACTTTGTACGCTTTGATAACCAAAAAAGAAGAGCCAACATCATTCAGTGAAGCCATTGATAGCAATGGTATCGAGCATTGGAAAAGAGCTATGGAAGAGGAGATATTGGTCCTTCAAAGAAACAAAACTTGGGATTTGGTGGAGCTACCAAAAGGTAAAAATGCCGTCGGTTGTAAATGGGTGTTCAAGATAAAGAAGGGGCATGATGGAAATCTTGAAAGATATAAACAAGATTGGTAGCAAAAGGATTTTCGCAAAAGGAAGGGATTGACTTTAATGAAATTTTTGCACTGGTAGTCAAGTTGGTCTCAATTCACTTGGTTCTTGGGGTGTAGTTGCTATGCATGATTTAGAGCTTAAGCAAATGGATGTGAAGGTGGTTTTTTTGTATGGAGAACTTGAAGAGGAAGTGTATGTGCAACAACCAGAAGACTTCATAGAGAAAGACAAAGACAAAGAAGGACTTATGTGCAAATTGAAGAAGTCCTTGTATGGGCTCAAGCAAGCATCAAGACAATGGTATAGAACATTTGATATGTTCATGTTGAACATTGGGTACACAAGAAGTAAATATGACAATTGCTTCTATTTAAAGTTCTTTGATGATGGTACATACTTGATTTTAGTCTTATACGTGGATAACACGCTTTTGGTGTGCAAAGATAAGAGAAAAATTGATGAGCTCAAGACTTCTTTGAGCAGAAGATTTGAGATGAAAGATCTCGAGCCGGCAAGTCAAATCCTTGGAATTGAAATTGAAAGGGACAGACAAAATAGAATTTTGTCATTATCTCAAAAGGGTTACATAGAAAGGGTGCTTGAAAAATTTGCCACGAAAGATGCAAAGCCGGTAAAGACACCCTTAGTGCCTCACTTCAAATTGTCTTCAATGCAAAGTCCGAAGACGGAAGAAGAAAGAAGAAACATGGCTAAGGTTCTTTATGCAAATACGATCGGAAGTTTAATATTTGCTATGATATGTACAAGACCAGATATTGCGCATGCTGTTGATGTTTTAAGTCGGTTTATGGCAAACCCCGAAAATGTTCATCGGGAAGCAACAAAATGAGTGCTTCGGTATTTAACAGGTACAACTAGTTATGCAATCACATTTGGCAAGGGCTCAATTCCAATACAAGGTTTTGTGGATGCCAAATTTGCCGGTGATCTTGATAGAGGCAGGGCGACTACCACATTTGTTTTTTGGTTTGCAAATAGTCCGATAAGTTGGATGTCAAGGCTCCAAGACACGGTAGCAGTGTTAACTACCAAGGCAGAGTACATGGCGGCAACAAAAGCATAAAAAAAAGTCGTATGGGTTCAAGGGTTGATAGATGAGATGGGCATTATGTGCAAGCCCAAGGAACTGTTTTGTGACAATACGAGTGCTATCCATTTGGCCAAGAACCCACTTCACCACAAGAGGTCAAGGCACATATTGGTCTAATATCATTATATCCGTCAAGTTGTTGAATATGGAATAATTCGATTGTCAAGATCAAGACCGATGACAATCATACGGATATGCTTACAAAACCCATCCAAGTAGAGAAGTTAGAATGGAGCCTAACCTCTCTAAGTTTCAAGAAAAGAAAGAAGTGATGGATTGGTGTGATTTCACATCAAGGTGGAGATTGTTGGGGCGTGATGCTAAATCACACCATGTAGCATTCTCCCTCTTTATGAGGGCAAATTTTGTCTTTTGGTTGAGACCCTTTAAAAGAGGTTATAAAGAGAGAGAGAGAGAGAGCCGTGCGGATGAGTTGAGAAGTAAAAGGAGGCGCGCGGGCATGAAGAAGAAAGAAGCACGTGAGCGAGAAAGAAAGTGCGTGGGCATGAGCATGAAAAAGGCGCGCAGGTGCGAGCAGGTGCGAGATTAAAAGGGGTATAAAAGGAAAGAAAATGTGAGAAAGAAGATAGAGGTTTTTGGGTGAAACAGAGAGTGAAATTTGGGGGTTTTACTGTGAAACCCTAATGCCACCATTGTGGCTCATCTGAGCCATTTTGTCGGCATTTCTTCGTGGCAGCAGTGAATTGAATAAAGGGATCGATTGCAGGTGGTTTTATGGTATAAAGTTCTTTGTTTGAGCATTCTTTGAGATTGCATGAGGTAACTCTCTATAACCCAATCCTGTAATTTTTCCTCTTAATAGTGAATACATATTTGCCGTCTTACCCGTGGACATAGCCCATCTTGGATGGACCACATATATGTGCGTGTCCTCTATTTTCATTTGTGTTGTGCTTGGATGATTTCCCATTTTGCTTGATTTATTGTTCGTACATTTTGTCCAATTATATTGCACTTGTTATTGCATCTTGGGAATTTTATTTGAGTGGTGAAATTGAGCTTTGAGATATCCCAATTTGCTCAAAGTGGAGATTGAGTTATCTCGATTTTTCTATAACCAGCTGGCTCGGATTGGGAACCGGTGGGGTTGGTAAGTTCCACCAAATTATTGGGAACCTGTTGATTCTGTCAAAGAACCAATCCCAAGTTTTAATTTTATTTTTTCTTCAAAATTCGTTTTTTATCTCTAATTTGTTGAAATTTTTTAATGGCCAGTTTGCTCAGCCAGATTGCCAATCCGAATCACTTTTACTAAAGATGACGTACAAACACTGAACAGTCACATGGGCTGGAGAGGTATAGATGTGCTCATGTAAATCAGTCTCTCATTAAGCCATCATTGATATACACGACAGTACTCACGCCAAGAAGCTCGAGACATCTGCTCTTGCATTCGTCCTTCCAAACTTGGAAGTGAGGCATCAGCAATTACATTCAACATTTGAAGCTCACAAATAGAAGCAGATCAAACTCGGCAACAAACTCCAATCATGCTACCTCTTTTGGATGAAATTCTTTTTGTCTGGCAAAGTCATTAGTTGTGGCATTATCCGTCTAAATCACATAAAGTAGTGCTGCTTATTAAGGACCAAACACCTCAATTTCGCTTCATTCAATACCAGGCTGTTAAACTTTGTTGGATGCCTGTCCCTGATTGATATCCCTCCAAGTGTGTAGTTTGAGATGCATTTGCATGGATATCATCCAGTACTGAAAAAATTTCTATAAGAAAAAGAATATGAAATAAAAAAACATGCCCGAGGTCAATATTGTGTAACCATAGTTTTGGCACTTGATTTCATTCCCCCTGTTTATGTTGTTTTTATGGAAATATCTTTCTGCAAATTTCCCATAGGAGTAGAGAGCATAATCAAATATAATTATGGATTGTGGAATCATTGGATGGCTTGCAGTTTTTGCCCATAGGTATGTATAGAAGACCATGTTCCCCAGGAGCACAAGTTTTTCTTAAGGAGAACTATAATTTACAATTTTAGAAATTATTGACTCCCAAAGTTCGAATACCACAATTTTGACATGCCTCACATGTCCATCAGGGATCAGTCATGTACAACAATATGACAATCATTTTGACGCATAGAAAGTAGTAAGCACATTGTTTAGCACGCGCTACATCACAAGAAGAAGATTCCTCCCTTTAATATGCTCGTAGAGAAAAATGCCGACAATAAAAATGATAAGCATAACATGGAGTACATGCATCATAAACTTGTAAAAAGGTCCCGTCTTAGAAAAGATACACCCTAACCTTTGTAGACACCTCATTTTAAATCTGGCAAATTCTATGGTTTTCTGAATCGTTAGGATCACACTTAACCTTGTAAACCCAAATCCGAATTTCATGCAACCTATCTTGTGACCCTGAACCAGTCTGTCTGCCCGGAATACTGTAGAAACCCTGTTTTGATCTAGATTTCTGTAAACGCCCCGTTTTACCAAAACAATCATTAAAAATAGTAAAAAACGCTGTTTTGACCCAAATTTTCTCTGAAAGCTTCATAAGAGGTTGAGGAAGACACCCTAATTTAAAAACATCAATTTGGAGAAGTTTTGGTTTGGGCGACACAGGGCGTGCCGCCCAGGTGACACAGGGCGGGTCGCCCAAGTCATCAGTTATCCTATTTTACCAAAAATAATCATTAAAAATAGTAAAAAAAATCTATTTTGACCCAAATTTTTTCTGAGAGCTTCACAAGAGGCTGAGAAAGACACCCAAATTGAAAAACATTAATTTGGACAAGTTTTGGTTTGTCGCCTAAGTCATCTTGAAATTGCCCTGTTTTACCAAAAAAATCATTAAAAATAGTAAAAATAATCCGTTCGACCCAAATTTTCTCCGAGAGCTTCGCAAGAGGTTGAAGAACACACTAAAAATGAAAAATCTCAATTTCAACCAAAATTGATGTGTGCGACACAGGGCATGCCGCTCAGGCTACACGGGGTATGCCGCCTTGACGACACGACTAGTGCCGGCCAAGTGACATGGGGGGTGCCGCCTAGTTCCGATCAGCCCCAAATCAAATTTTGACTTTTTCAATTTACTTGGGTGACACTTCCCTTGCCGCCCGGGCGACACGACTCATGCCACCTAGGCGACACACCCTATGCCGCCCAGTTTCGATCAACCCCAAATCGCATTTTGAATTTTTCAATTTACTTGGGCGACACGCCCCTTGCCGCCCAAATCCATGCCCCAAATTTTGATATGTTTGACTAGGGATTTGTTGGTTATGGATGTATATCCTTTCCAACAGGTCTGTGCCCTTGTATATTCCTTTTTCATGGCTACTTAAGGGCAGATGAAGTTAGAAAGGGGAGATGGACGGACTTCTTCTAAAAAGGCTGAAAGCCCTAGGAAGGAGTTAGCTTCAAAAACCCTCACCTTGTGCCCTTGTATATCCCTTTTTCATGGCTACTTCAGGGCACAACCACCATATACTGAAGAGACTTGTTGGCTAATATCCGGATCAGAGAGACAAAAAAGGACCGGTTATGATACGGGCGAGCCCCAGAAGGCTCGGGAGTCTAGAGCCATTTGGTCCGGTTCGGTATCATTTTATTCCATTTTATCATTTTATTCCATTTTATCTCTTTTGCTTTTTTTCAGAAAGTATCTCTGAAGTAGATGGCGATTGGTAGAGTAACTCTTGATAGTAATTTTCGGTATGAATACTAAGCCCAACCCAAAACTTGTGATTGGTAGTAAAACATCGATCATCCATAGCATCTATAGGAAGGGTTGTAGGGCCAATGGGAACGAGAGAACCACCCAAATTAGATATAGGTGGAAGTGGGTGGAACGCCTTAGTATCGGGTGTAGCTTCCAGAATTGTTTTCATTTTATTTTGATCTGTTTATTTACTTAAAAATCGTATTTTGTAATGTCTTGGATCATGCTGGCCCCGCCACAGATCTTAGAGCAGATTTGCTCTTTTCCTGGCAGATCTCGCCTCAGATCTGAATTCGATTTTCCCTACCTTCTCTACCATTTCATTTTCATCATTTTAAAGTGACATATCTATGAGATCTTCGTCTGAAGATCTCTTTGATTTAGCACTGTAAATAACCGTACATTAAAATCTGAAAGCATGCCTTCATAATGTATCAAATATGAATATAAAAGTTTGAACTATAAGTGTATGAATATATCCCATTACACTACATAATTCACATGTGAGCAAAACATGCTCAATGAGTCATCTATGTGATCTATCTCAATTCAAAGAAAAGGGAAATAAATGCATGCATCTATCTCAACTCAATGAGTCATCTATGTGCACTCCAAATCATTTAAAATGACAGAACAAATGTGTTAATATGTTGTTTATTACATGTCCAATATAACACCTATAAAAGTATCTAACACCGCAGGTCATGTACGCATTTATTCGACATCAATTATTTCAACTTCCTTCAAAAAGCAGTAAATTAAGTAATCACTAGAAAAATGAATTTGTAAAACGAAATAGGTGTCCACACACACGATCAAATTTATACACATGCAGGAAAAAAAAATGCACGCATCTGTCAAGAAGCAGAAGTTATGCTATGCATTCCACAAAACCAAATGCATGAGAGGCGGTCAATGTCCTTTAATAAAATATTGAACAATAGGGGACATTGTTGTTGGGAAGGTGTTCTACTATGGCTTATAAAAGAGGCATTTTTCGGTGGTCAGAATCCCATTTTCCGGCTACGTCCTCAATTTAGAAAGTGTTCATTCGACATCGAAACGAAGATATTTTATGGAAAAATGACTGCAACAAGCTTCTCATCGATTTATGATGAAGAAAGTGGCCTGAAACGACGAAGAATGAGCAAGATTGAGAGTTCAAGATTGCAAGTTTATGGGTTTGGATAGATTTCGAGAACACCCTCAAAACTCCGCCTCAACCCTAATAATGCATACCAAAACGATCCCTTCGGCGTAAAGATCATTTTTCCGATGGTTAATCGCTCGAAAGCTCACCAAAAGACACCCAAAAGAGCCTCGAATGACAAGCAAACCATGATGCCCCTTTTTGGGGACCATCAAGTCATTTCGATGAAAGTTGTGAGAGGCAAAAAGTTCTTTTTTGCCCAAAAACGAATTTCACTTTTATTACAAAAAAAATATGTGTTTTGTAGCAATTTGGTTTACTTTTCTCCATCTACCCATGTTTGGGGCAATTTCTATATAAGGTATTTTCATTTCATTGTAACTTTAGCTTTTTCTTTGAGTGTGTGCTTTTTTTGTTACCCTAAGAGAGAGGATAGAGAAAACTTTTACCCAAAAAAGAATACCCTTGGACCACCCTACCCAAACCTAGACCATAGTCCCCACCTTCCAAACCCTAGTCCCTAGACCATACTCCATACTGCCCATACTCCCTATACCCTACCACATATCTTCCCTAAACCACAGTCCCTATTACCCATACTCCATACCAGTTTATCACCTAACCTCCACTAGTGCCTAGACCACTCAATCTATAGTCTTTAGACCATCCTAGCCTACCCAACCCAAGCCAACCATACTCTCAAACCCAATAAGCCCACTCAACCTAACTATACACCCTAGCCTACCCAACCCAAGCCAACCATAATCCCTAACCCACCAAACCCACTTGAACCCAAGACCCTAACTTAATCCTACACCTAGTCCTCACTCAAGGGTCCAAGCCCCTTCATCTTCAAAGGACCCTGGGGAAGCACATCCAACAGCGCATTTTCACCTCACCCGCTTAGTTAACCGGTCCCTTCCTCTCTCTTCTTCTTCTTTCTTCTTTTTTCTTTCTTCTTCTTATTCTTCTTTCTTCTTCTTCCTTCTTTTTCTTGTTCCTTCTCCTTTTTTATTTTTCTTCTTCCTTCTTCTTCTTCTTCTTTCTCTTGTCTCTCTTTCTTTCCCTCACTCTCTCTCACGTCTCTACCCTTCAAGTCAAGACAGTAGGCTAGCCGCTGCCCCACCGTCTACTCTCTCTCCTTCTCTCCCCTCTCTCTCTCAATTCGGGACAACGGCTTAGCAGCTATCTCATAGCTCTCCCACTCTCTCATCTCCCCAGAACCTCAAAGGGCAACGGGCTAGCTGCTGCCCCACTCCCTTCTCACCCTCTTCTCTCTCATCTCTCACACGCTTAAAAGGGCAGCGGGCTAACCGCTGCCCCTCTCTCTTCCCACCTCTCTTTCTCCCCTCTTTATCACCCAAAGGGAGGGCAGACTAGCTGTTGCCGCACTCCCTTCTCACCTTCTTTTACCCCCTCACTCTCTCTCACTCACACACTCTCTTTTGCCTTTTTCACTCACTCTTACTCACACACTTCCACTCTCTCTTCTCACCCTCTCTCCCACACTCCTCTCGCACTCACACTCTCTCGCTTGCCACTTTTACTCACACACTTTCTCACTTACACACTCAATCTCTTATCACACATTCGCTCTCTTATCACATATTTTTTCTCCTTTTCTCTCTCATCATCACCTTCACTTCCCTTATCTCTCTTAAGATTGTTTGAGCTATTAGTCCTTTAAGAGGCACGTAACACATGGTCTAAGGTGTGGGAGGTTTCTTCGCTCTTCTTCTTTTCGTATTATCTACTTCTCTACACCCCCTCCTTCTAAGACTGTCTGAGCTATTAGTCCTCACATCGCGAGGCATGCGACACATGGTCTAGGACACGAGAGGTTTATTCTCTCTTCTTCTATTTTTCTTCTCTACTTTTCTACACCCCTCTTCGTCTGCCCTCTCTCTCATAAGATTGTCTGAGCTATTAGTCCTCACTTTAAGAGGCATGCGACACACGTTCTAAGGCGTGAGAGGTTTCTTCTCTCTTCTTCTCCTTTTCTTCTCTTCTTCTTATCCCTTTTTTTTTATTTTATTTCTTCTCCTCTTCACTCCTCTTCTTCTCCTTGTTATACGTCGGTGCCCAAGACACCACGAGACCATGGGAACACTGTAGCAATGAGCCTAAAATTGGGTGACCTCTGAAAAAGTGTAAAAATGGATTCAAATTGTATGAGGGGGTAAATTTAGATACCTTAAGGACACTCATAAAGTTTCGTCATGTTCTGACGAGTTTTGAAATGATTAGGACGAAACTTGGTTTTCAATCCAGTTCCTATCATGTTGAAAATGGACCCTATAACTATAACCCTATTTTCTGGGTCTTAAACAATATGAAACTACCGCCATTGGATCCGAAACGTCGAAAAACTACAAATTACCAAATTTCGACTCAATTAAACCCTCCGGGATCATTATGGGCCTAAGTTACCAAAAAAGGGTAGGTATTATACATTATTGCGATGCAGCCTCGGTAAACCGGTTTCCATTTATGGAAAATGTGTTTTCTCATTTCAGAATGATTTTCAAATGCTCATAACTTGCTTGTTTTGAGTCATTCGAACACGAGCTAGATCTCGATGACCCGCATGTTTTGACATATGGTATAAGTCATGGGGTGACCTGAAACAAGAGAATTTTTAGAGAGAAGATGGGCTCAAAACATGAAAATTCAGATTTTATAAAGAAGAACATCCAATACTTTGAGAGGCCAAAGCTCAAGATCCCGATGTCGGACATCACAAGTATGGGTTTGATGTGACCGTGCTTTGAAAAGCTACAATTGGATATATTTTTTGTGAATGATAGGAGGACGACGACACAAATTTTGAGGTCAAAGAAGGCAAACTTTTTCGGTCCCCGGAATCTCATTTCTGACGACTTCCCAAAATTGGAACGTGTTCAAATGGAGACCAAACTGGATGAAATTTATCACGAAATGATCATGATAGTATCCTCTTCAATTGGTGATCAAAATAAAGGCTTGGAACGTCATAGATCGTGCCAGATTGGTGGTCAAAGAATCACAAAGTTTATGGACTTGATCGAGTTTTGGGTTCTTCCTTCAAATTCCATTTAAAAACGATCAAAGGGTATCAAAACGTGCGCAATAGCTCAAGTATCGATTCTATGATGGTTGATAGCCTGAATTACTACCGTAAGCATCCAAAAAAGCTCTTGAGGCCTAGCAATGACAAGAGGCCCCTCATGAAGGGATTATTTTTTCATTTGTTGAAAAGTGCCTAAGGGTATTTTGATCATTTGGTCAAAAAACGGGCTTAATATTTTAACTCATAAAATGTGTTTTTTATGACAATTTTGGGTGTTTTTGAGCATTCCCCTTTTTTGTGGTTTCTCTATAGAAAGAACTCAAGTCATTTATAATGGAGATTCTTGAATGTAAATTCTTGAATTCTTAGCTTGTTCTTTTATTTTGCTTTCAAGTTCAAGACTCAAAATGAGAGGTGAGAAACGTTACCTAAAGACAAAAAATACCCCTAGGAATCCTACACTCCGTAGAAACCCAAGTTCCAACTCCCTAAGGATTCCCAACTCCCAATCCCATATTCCTTAAAACTCCTAGCTTCCATACACTCTAGAAACCCTACCTTCTAATCCTGCTCCATTCACCCTACACCTTACCTTAGCTTGCCTACACGCTAGCCTATACCACATACCATAGTACATCATATATCTTAGCCTATCCTATACCCCTTAGTTATCTTACACCTTACCCTATACCATACACACTAGCTCTTATACATAACACCTCAACCTAACCTACCTAAACCATACACCTAAGCCTTACCCTAGTCTTGACCCACCAAGATCAAGACCCCTCTCTCATGTGCATGCAAAGGGACTGACAAAGGCGCACCTATGCTCAAGCTTGTTTTAGGTCTACTCTCTCTCCTATCTCTCTTTTTTCTCTCTCTTCCCTCTTCTTTTTCTTTCCCCCTCTCTCTCTCTCTCCCTCCTGCTTGGACTTAGGGAGGGTCCGAGCCCTCCCTCTCTTTGCTCTCTTTCTCTCTCTCTCTCTCTCTCTCGTTCCAGCCCCAAACCCGCACTTAGGGTGGGCTCGGCCAGTTCCTTTCTCACCCTCATCTCACCCTCTCTTCCATACGCTCTCTCTTGTCCTCACTCCCATCCACCCCTCTCTCATCCTCATCTCACCCTCTCTCCCATCCGCCCCTCTCTCGTCCTCACTCACATCTGGCCCATCCTCTCTCTCTCGTCCTCACTCCCATCCTCCCGTCTCTTGCCCTCATCTTACCCTCTCTCCCATCTGTCCACCACTCATCTCAGCCTCTCTCCATCCGCCCCTCTCTCACACTTTCTCTCAATCTGCCCCTCTGATACTGACGTTATCCGCCCCTCATCTCACCCTCTCTTCAGCTGCCCCTCTCTCACCCTTTCTCTCAATCTGCCCCTTTCTCATCCATATCTCTATCCGGCCCTCATCTCACCTTCTCTCCATCTGCCCCTCTCTCGCCCTCTCATATTTTCCCTACCCTCACATACCCCTATCCGCCCTACTCTCTTTTGACGTACTTACATCCGCCACATGAATAAGGAGAGAGCCAGTGAAAACTCGATCCTGCTAGTACTCAAGACATTGCTAGACTAAAGTTGTACTGTGAAATAAGCCTCAAATTGGACAACTTGGAAAGAGTACTATCATGCCAAGAAAGTACGTTACAACTGTAGCTCTATACTAGTGGCTTCAGAAAAGTACTAGACCATTGCCGTTGTATTTAGAACATAGAAGAAAACCCCCGAGGACCAAATTTGGGCTCAATTGAACACCTAAGAAGGTTCTACGCCCAAATTGCCTCAAAACGGGTAGGTTTTACACCATCGCGGTACAACTTCACTGGACCAGTTCCCAATCATGGAGGCTGCGACTTCACATCTTGGGATGGACTTCAAGCATCCATGGAACCTTCGTCTAGAATAAAAAAAAGCTCAAAGTTGGACATGTTCTACATCACGGCGATCTCGTCATTTTGACATAGGGCATGCACCATGATACGACCCAGGGTCAAACTTGTTTTAGAAAGAAGATGAGCATGAAACTAGAAAAATCAGGGTCTCAAGAGGAAGATATCTCGAACCTCGTGAAACACAACTAGAGATCTGCACATTAGATCATCGCAAAACTGAGTTAAATGTGACCATCTCTCGAAGGGCCGCAAACTGATATAACTATTGTACTTAATCCAATGTTAGCCAAGCACAAATCCCAACGTTACAGAAAAAGCACGATCGCCCGGTTGCCGAAATCCCTTTTTCCAGTGACCTCTCAAATTAGAAAATACTACAACTGAAGACCAAAACAAACCAAACTTGGTGTAAAACGATTGTGACAATATCATCTTTCATTTGCTATCAAAGTAAAGACTCAGAACTTCACCAGATCGAATAGCATTGGCAATCAAAGTTCACGAATCTAACTGGACTTCCACCCCGTGGAAAAAGGTTAGCTCAACACGATTAAGGGGCATCAAAATGCCTAGAATCGAACGAACATTGAAGATGTAATGGTAAATCATCTAAACCATCGTTATAAGTTTCCAAAAAAGCTTCAAAGATCAGGCAATGGTGGGAGCCCCTTAGAGAGGGATGGTTTCGTCATTAGCACAAAAGATTTTAGGGGCGTTTTGGTCATTGTATCTAATTTTGGGATTTTATTCTAAATTATTTTAATTGTAATTATGCTTAGTTTTTAAGTATTCACCGCTGTTTGGTGAGTTCTCTATGTAAACAAGCTTAGGTCAATTGTAAATAGGTGGATTATTCATCACTAAAATAGAGGCATCACACTTGTTTTCACTTGTTTTTTGTTTCTAAACCCTTAATCTTGTTGAGAGGAGAGAGAAAACTTATTAGTGACGACCCAAGACTTTTAAGTTAAATAATAATAATAATAATAAGAATAATAATAATAATAATAATAATAATAATAATAATAATAATAATAATAATAATAATAATAATAATAATAACAATAATAATAATAATAATAATAATAACAATAATAATAATAATAACAATAACAAATATGTATGTATGATAAAAATAATAAAATTTGAAATAAAATATAAAGTATGGACCATGATGTTAAAAGTATGCCATGGGACCATGCCTTTTATTCCATAGGATTTTGCATAAAAAAAAAAAAGTTTAAGAGAAACAATAAAATAATGAGGTGTCCACAATTAGTGTGAAGTGGCATAAACGAATGATAGGTGGCATAAAAAGAATAAAAGGTGGCACAAAAGATATGAGGTGGCTTAACAATTAAAATAAAATAAAATAAAAAGGGACACATGGTTGAACATGTTACACAAGCAAACCTCATTATAAAAAAGCTTCTTCCTCCTCATGAGCTTATTATCAAGTTCATCAAACAAGTAGCTATTCTCTCTCTCCAACGTGAGTCCTCTCTCTCTCCCTCTTAATCTTTTGATTATTATTACACTCTCATAATCATATTTTCTCTCCCCATCTCATGATATTAATAATGATGATATCATTATTCTCTCTAATTATGTTATCATCACCTCATAATACTATATTATCTATTTTATCTTTTTATTATTTTTAGTCTCTCATAATCATTATTTTCTCTTCCCCTCTCATGATATTAATAATGATGATATCATTATTCTCTCTAATCATGTTATCATCACCTCATAATACTGTATTATATCTCTCTACCCCTCTCATATAAAGAATATAGTTAAACGAATTTTATTTTTTCTCTCTTCTCCTCTCATAATATTAATTATAGTATTATTATTCTCTTTAATAATATTCATCAATCATTACTTTATAATATTATATTTATTAGTTTCTCATTCTCTCTCTATCTTCTCCTCTCATATAAAAACAAATTTTTATACTCACCTCTCTCTCTCTTCCCTTCCCATATTAATACTATAATATCCTTATTCCACTAAATTATAATAATTTTATTCAAGATAGTATATAAAATTGTGATGATGTAGAGACCATGTGTTATAAATTAGAGTATGGATAAAATGATAGATAATATCACAATCTTATACAAAAAATTTAAACCAAACCTTTCCTTATATTTTTTATATATTCATAACTACAATATTCCCACAAAAATGACATTTATTCCATAAAAATAGTATTAATAGAATTTTGATTCAATTACCTTTATGAACATATTTTATATATATACTCATTCTTTCTATATAAACTCATTAATCTATTTTTCCATACCTGTAGTCGAAAGCCAGTAATCCCAATTTTGCTCTGGCAATAGTAACACATCTCGTGACATATAGAGGTAAGTGACATCATCCTCCTGAAAAATAGTATGTTTTTAAAATAGTGATATTTTAGTCCATCATCTTTATTTTATAATTTTTATGCTTAAGTGACCTCATTGTCTTGAAAAATAATATTTTTTTAGTAAAATTGTGATATTTCTTTCATTGTAAAATTCATGTGCAAATGGCTGCCTCATTATCTGAACAATTGATATTTTTGCACTTGATTGTAGAATGGCCTGATTATTTACAAATTGGAATTTTCATAAATTGTGATAATTCTGTATTTAATTTTGGATTCCTATAAGGATTATTCTATTGATACTAGACTGTTGTCATGTTAGATTTCAAGAATGTCCTTTAGAATTACTACCTTTCATAAATTATTGCCAAAATATTTGATTTGTTACTTACAGATATTTCAATGAATGTGATTGTTTAACTTGCTTCAAGCGAATTCCTATTAATAAATTCAATGATGCTTTGCATATATGGTATTGATATTTTTTGAGGTTAAAAGAAATTCAGAGATAATTTAAGTATATTTAGACCCATCTAGGATGCTGGTGGGGTATTTGGACTCATCCGGTACGCCGGTGACGTATGATTGGACCTGTAGGTATTATTTTTGGCCCATCCAGGACGTTGGTGGGATATTTGGACTCATCCGGGAAGCCGGTGAAGTATAATCAGACCCGTAGGGATTGTTTGGACCTATCTAGTTATGTTGGGAGGAATTGTTTGGACTCATCTGGTACACCGGTGAGGTATGATTGGACTTGCTGGGATTATTTGGACCCATCCAGGAGGCTGGTGGGGTATATAGGTGACCTACTTGGGACGCCAGTAGGGTGGGTATTTTGTGAAATCTTTTTAATGATGCATTTATGTTAAAATGCTGATATATTATGTTTAATTATGCATTTCTGAAAGTGAAATTATTATTTCATAAATGTTTTTGCTCAAAGTTCCTCTTCAGGTTGTTTTTAATATACATTCTTTAGAAACCATTTATATCTTCCAACTATGATTATTTTTAGGACCATGATGATCATTTATTGAGTAATCAAGCTCATGAAACAGTTATGAATCCTTTTTAGAGTAATGGCAGTCTTATCATGAAGCACAAGTAGCTTGATAGAAATAATAATCAAGATCAAATATTTTTGTAACTTTTGGTTCTATCAAAATTGTAAAATCTACATGTTGACATAAGCTGAAAATGTACTTTGTAATGATGGAAAATGTTTGTATGGACTTTCCTGTTAATATTTGTTATGAGTAGACTTTGTACAAACACTTAGAAATGGAAACATATCTAGCCTTCATGTTAATACCAGTTGTGAGCCCACTTTATAAAGATTAAAATTACATTATTTGATGCAATAAAAATATACAAGTAGGAATTTTAAATTTGTTCTATATATAGATAGTATAAAAATGGCCCGTCGCACCTCAAGAGTGTTAGTGAACTTGGGGTGTGACACTTACAGAGGGAGAAATTACCCCTGAGTGCGCAGTTCCATTCCCTCTCTTTCCTAAACTCGGCTACGCCCCAAGCCTTCTCTCTCTTCCTCTCTAATTGTTACCTACCCCACGCAAAAACCCCGTCCGCGACAAACACGTGGTCCCGACTGAACCCAAGAGTTCTAACCCTCGGATTACCGTTCTAACTTCATCCAGTACAGTCGAGTTGAGCCGAGAGATACATAGGGAGGAGTAAGCCTGAGCTGGTAGCCAAGAGGGATCAAACTCGTTGGTCACCTCTAGCACCCAGGCGCATAGCGCTTGCGCAGAGAGGAACATCCTCACCCTGCTTCCACCACATCCTTTCCTTTTGCTAGTTAGCCCTGTTTGAGAGGATCATCATGGAGGGGGATAATCGAACCCGCATCATAGTTTGAAGCACGAGATAAAGAGAAGTGACTTGTTGAAAGTCTGAAGAGAGTTCGTGTCTAAACCGTGCTAGCAGACAACCAGAGGGTTTCTTCATTGTTCTAAGAGGGCAAATCGCTTGGGTGTATTCCTGAACCCCAAACGGCGACATAAGTATCTGAATGTATCCCCATTGTAAAATCTCTCTCTTTATTGGTTCCTATCCGCACTCAGGAGAGCTCGCGTACCCGTACCCACAAGTGTGCGGTGCGAGCGGGCCCTTTGCGGTTGTTTGATAGAGGATATCCTCCCAGCTCCATCCATCCACATGCAAGGACCACAGGAAATCAGGCCCCGACTAACTGGTGACTTCACTGGGGATATGCCATCTTATAGTTGGGTCGGACTGTTTTTAGGCAAAAATTTCTCTTCTTCTCTTTCAAAGATTGCAATGGGATTCCGCTATCCCTCCTTTGTCCAGATTAGGGATTTCTTCATCCCCATATTTAAGACCTCATCTGTGGCGAGCGGATCAGTTGATCCTGCTTCCCCCACATCTTACTCAAGCAGCTTGACTGGCTCTGCCATCCTAGTCCAACCTAGGAAAACTCGGGGCACGGGCGCTCAAACCCCTTGTCCTTCCTCCTCAGGCATAAAAGGGAAATCCATTGATATCAATTGCATGAGTGGCACCACAGCCACCCCCTCGCAAAAGCATCCTGCCTCTGGCGGGTACCTCGCCGGTCGCAACCTTCAATGTGGTCCTTGCGCCACTACTGCTCTTTGCTCGATGGGTTTCAATAAGACCACCGTCTCCGTGGGTAGCCAAAAGGTAACCCCACCCGTGTTGCATAAGGGTGCCGTTAACACTAGCATGCCATTACACACACCATGCTCTGTCAATTCTTATGCCAGTCCGCGCGACCCTGCAATCGCCGCTTACACATGTCATCGCTGATGATCTATCCGTCACTGTGACGAGACAGGGCAGACAACAACCCACTCCAGTCTCCTCAACTACTTTGGGTTTCTTCAGACCTAGAATCAACACAGGTGGTTCTAATACCACCGATGCCATGCATATTAATCCTACAGCTCAAGGCAGCCCAAAGGTTGTAACCAAATGAGCACATGACTTTCGAGATAATCGAAGGTCTCATAAACAAGTGCACATGCATGCTGGAGGCCCTAAGGCCCCTCAAATCAAACGGGCGAGTATTGCAAATACTCAGCCTCTCACTTCACAAGGGGTTGGGCCTAGAACCACCTCAAACACTGCTATGGATAGTGCACACACATGCATGTCCAAGTATGCTGTCGATGGGAGGGGGAAAAGAGTGTCCACTGCACCCCTAACTGCTCCGAAGCCGCTCGTTACAAGGTACTCGAAGAGCTTCCCTTTGAGCGTTATCCTCTCCACTCCTCCTTCCTTACACACGTGAGCATTGGCCACCAAAGTTCACGAATCTAGCCGACTTCTACCCCATGGAAAAAGGCTGCCTCAACACAATTAAGCAGCATCAAAATGCCCAGAATCGAACGAGCATTGAAGATATAATGGGAAATCGTCTGAACATCGCTACAAGTTTTCAAAAAAGTTTCAAAGATCTGGCAAAGGGGGGAGGCCTCTTAGAGATGGATGGTTTCATCATTAGCACAAAAGGTTTTAGGGGTGTTTTGGTCATTATACCTAATTTCTGGATTTTGTTCTAAATTCTTTTAATTTTAATTAAGCTTAGTTTTTGAGCATTCACCCCTGTTTGGTGAGTTCTTTATATAAATAACCTTAGGTCAATTGTAAAAAGGCGAATTATTCATCACTGGAATAGAGACATCACGCTTGTTTTCACTTGCCTTTTGCCTCTAAACCCTTAATCCCGTCGAGAGGGGAGAGAAAACTTACAAAGAGAGTAAATACCCCTTAGTACGATGTTCCATTCCCTCTCTTTCCTAAACTAGGCTACACCCCAAGCCCTCTCTCTCTTCCTATCTAATCATTACTTGCACTGCGCAGTAACCATGTCTGCGATAAACATGCGGTCCCAAGCGACCCCAAGAGTTCTAACCCTCTGATCTCAGCTCTACCTTCCTCCCGTACAGTCGAGTTGAGCTGAGAGATGCATACGCTCTCTCATTCAGTCACTATGGAGGAGTCAGCCTGAGCTGGTAGCGCTGGTAGCCAAGTGGGACCCAACTCTTCAGTCACCTCCAGCACCTGGGTGATCAGCACCTGCTGATGTGGGTGGGGTCCTGGTTTCCCTTGAGTTAGGAAGGGGAAACCCTCTCTTGAACAATCGCGGAGGTTTGGCATGTGCGTTGCGTGCCGTCCCTCCTTCTTACAGATAGGTGCCGACGGTGAGAGAGATTTTGCGACTGGAGCGTGAATGCTCTTTACACCACTTGGGGGGTTCGAGGAAACGCTTGAGTGGATAGCCCTCTTAAAGTAATTACGAAGCCCTCTGGTTGCTTGCCAGCTCGATTTGGACAAGGGCCCTCTTCAAGCTCTCAAGCTCTCTCTCCTCTCTCTAAACTATTGGAATGGGATCCGAATGTCCCTCCTCCTCGGTTGCCCTCTCGTGGGGACTAGCTGTCAGTAAAAGGGGATGTGAGAAAACCCGAAGGTTGAGGCTTGTGAGTTTAATCACATCCGTGGGCTTGCAGGTGGACGCAGACTATCGCGTGGGAATGGCTTCACACGCGAAGGCGAGAGTGAGAGGGAGAGAGTGAAAAGGGATGACTCAGCTCAAGAGCGAGGGAATATGACCCGCACAGGTAGGGTGTCCACCGGACCACACACTTAGGGGTATCTTCTCTCTCTCAAAGGTTTCTCTCTCCCTCTCTCCTCTCCCGCGGGGATTGGGAACTCTCAAGAAAAAAAAAAAACTAATGAGATCTAACCTTGATTCTTCCCGGCCTTTGGGGGAATTCAGGCTTCAAAGAGGCATCTGGTGCAAGTGAGTTAAGCTTGCTTATATAGAGGATTCACTAAACATGGGTGAACGCTCAAAAGAAAAGCTTAATTACAGTTTAAGAATTTAAAAGTAAATCCTAAAATAAGGCACAAATGACCACAATTTCCCTGAGATCTTTTGCACGAATGATGAAACCGTCCCTGCATGTAGGTTACTCTTGTTGGCTATGTGGCCTTTCAAGGCCTTAAAGCCAATAGTCTTACGCTCAATGGGAGTTTTAGAGAGACTGAATCTGGGTACTTAGCGCACTGGGGCCCAGATTCATATACCCCGAGTATTTGAGGCATTGAGAGTATACGTTTTGAGAGTGTGAACTCTCGGGGAGGTGTGAGGGTCACCTCCCAGTCAGGAATATATTGATTAGAATGCCTCATAGTTGCTGTGATAAGCCAGCGCTTGGAGAATCCAATCGAGAATAATAGAACTGAAGTATTTAAAAGAGTATTCGCCCTGTATGGAATGGTCGGCTCATGGAACATGAGCTCGTATCCTGACACGAGACCGTTCCATAGCATGTGTACCCACAGTCGTATGGAGAAGTCACTCTTTTATAGTATTATCCGACTTAGAAGAGCTAGTGCACATGTGCTTTGAGAGGACCCCTGTATTTGATTAGGAACATGTCTTATAGGGGTGCACCAGTAATCCATTGAACCCTCGATAACGGGAAGCTTTAGCTCAGCGACTTTGATGCGACTAATTATGTGTCTCAGCCATAGACTGTGGAGCATAAGTCTATTGGGTCTGCTTGAGATGCTGGTGGAACGTCATTCGGGTTAGCTCAATGGAAGACTCCGACTAGTATGATAAGTCTAGAGATCTCATTTACCTTTGGCCCAAATTAATCTAAAATTGAAGAGAAAAGATTTTATATTGATGAGAAATTATGTAATAATGTTGAGAAATTATTTAGAGAAATTTTGAGATTTTTGGAGAATTTTTCAAATTTTTTTAAACAATAAAAAATGTGACTTTCAAATTTGTTTGACGTAAATACTAAATAAGAACATCCTATGGGGATGCCACATGGATCCCAAGTGGCCATAGGGATGCCACGTGGCACCCCCACCTCCCAACTCTTGGATGACATCATGTTGACATCATATCCATGTGGGGACCTATTTGTCATCAATTCTTTTGTTGGTATTATGTTATAACAAGTTATCTTGTTATTTAAAGGGTTATATATTGTTATGAATTAAGTTTGATTTAAGTCACATGTTTTTTTTAGCTCATATATGTCATTTTTGGCATGTGTGAAGTCATGGGATTTTGAGAATTAATTTAATTCATATTATTATCTACATATGATTTTGTAGCATGTGAGTATATCTTATGTGGTATCACCTTATGGGCTTGACCCATGTGAAACTTTAGTGTTGTTAAAATCCTATTGGTGGTGTCATAAGATATTTTATTCACACGTGTAGATGTCCCATATTACCTTTATATCCATGTCCTTATATTTTATTGACTCTCACAAATTATTCAAAAACTATGAGCATAAGTGTAAACATGAATTTGGACATAATGAGAAATAAAACATGGAGAGTTTATTCATAGACTAAGATTAAAGCGTGGGTGGATCACCCAAAACTAACCCTAATTCTATTTGAATTAAAAGAAATAAGAAAATATGGTACAAAATGACTGATTTGGCCCTGCATAACAATCCATGGAAATCCAAAACAGTCCCTCTGCTGCCCTAGAACATGCATGATCCTCCGTGGATGATTCGGGGTTGCTATGGTGCTAGTTTATTTGAAAGATGATTGTTTTATTGTAGGGCTCGACATGGATCGTGTTTATAAGCTACGATCATGCGACTTGAAATTTGGATGAATCTTGAAAACCTCGGATCGATAGTGTGCTCATTTCTTGATAGTTTTCCGTGATTTATTTGCTAGATCACACTAAGCATGTTGTCATGATCGCATGGCAATAAACACAACATGATTTTGTGCCCGGACGAAGATTTCCCAACTTTGGAGTTTTGGCCGGAATCTGGAATTTTGGTATCGAAATTTACAGTCACTTTATTGGCTTTGTGTCGAAATTTATAGTCACTTTATTGGTTCAGAGCAGAGATAGCCCTAGACCTTACGCATACGATGGAACTAGTCTCGTGTCAATCCGATGTGCAAGCTTTGTGATTTGACCGCTTGAGCGAGACGTGTCGCTGTTGATTTTTCAGCAACTTTCTTCACGGATCAACAACTTCTCTCTAGCCTTTCTCCTTGTTCGGCCGTCATCACGGGGTATGCCACATATCGAAACGCTCGTCTTGAAGAGACGAACATGCTAAAAAAATTTAAGCATAATCTGAACCATGACAAATGAGATATGAACCCCGAAAGTTACTGTTCATGAATGTCCCTTTAATGGAGATTCATTGTTGAGTGGCCGCACAGAAATAAGGTGCGGCTCTTTCTGTTTCAGCCTTTTAACCATAACTTCTTCTTGGAATATCTGTTTAAGCTGAAATTTGACCCTTGGGGGTTTTCTTGTGCTGAATTCAATGGCAGTAGTCCCATAGCCATTTGATGCTCCGAGAGTAGGGTTCCTGTTATAGAGGTCTATTTCAGAGTATTAAAGGCTGATTCTACTGAAACTATTTCTCAATCTACATTGCCTTAGAGATGTCGAAATGCGACAAAACTTGACAAGAGGCTTTTTGGAGCCCTTATGAAGATCTTAGCTAGTTTTGGAGTCATTATGAGACTGTCAAAATTTCCACTGTTTGTTAGGCTTTATTGACCGGCTTCTCCCTTTTATCTTACATCGGGGACCCATGGTGCTGAAAAATGTCTTCAAACAGCACGCCCCACCGAATGTTGTGCTTTGAGAGAAGCGAAAAGGACAACATTCAAAAAATTTCCTTTGTCTTTATTTATTTTTTCTTCTTAGCCACAAGACTATGTGAATGCCGAGGGGATTCACGCAATGTTGTAACTAGGATGCTCAAACGTTTGGATGCAATGTATAGGTCCATCCGTGGAGAATTTAGGGGGAGAAGATACTTTGAGGAATCTTGTCACGGTCCTCACCCTTACGGGACCGTAGGGGTTAGTTTTTAATCTCTTCACCCTGTCAGACGAGTTTACAACATGGAGAGATTGGTGTTTACAGTCCTCACCCTATCGAATATTACCTTTGAGGTCGATTTTGTGTTTTTGAGGGATCTTTCGGTCATCGTCCTCACCCTCAAGGCCTCTTCTTATTTTTAGAGGGATCTTTTGGTCATCGTCCTCACCCTTAATGACTCTATTTATTTTTGGAGGGATCTTTTAGTCATCATCCTCACCCTCAAAGACTCTCTTTTTTGTTATTGGTGTTTGCGAGATCTTGTGAGGCTCTCACTCCCAGGTGAGCCATCTTGTGTTTTTGATTGGATCTTGAAAGCTGAGGATCTTGTGTGGACCTCGTTAGCCAAAATTACATATGTTTCGCAATTGGGTGCCGACTGAGGCTGTGGTGTTGTGTTAACCTGCTTTATTGGTTCAAGCGCCCTTTGCGGGTTTTCACCTGGACTGGGGAAGTGGCACCGTAAAGACGGTTTTCACCAACCTCCTTTTTTTCTAGGCTCTTTTACCCAAACCAGTTTTCATCTATTTTTTCTCACGGTGCCCTTTTGGGGTTTTCACTGTGCTCGAGATTTTATTTTTATTTCCCTTTTAGGGAAATTGGAAGTGGATAGTGGTGACCCACTAGCTGACGGCGAATATGGATGGCGAGATGGTTTGCCGTTATGTGAGCTTGGTAATGAAATGAATGGACTCATTGGGGAAGGCATGCATGAAAATGCACGTAAAGGGCATGTGCTCGTATTGAGGGGGAAAGTTTAAGGTCGTGCCTTCTGGACCTGTGCAAAGCAGTTTAATGCAATGCGATTAGGATGTGCACTATGGTTTAAGATCACATAGCTTGGATCGTCGTTACGCAGTTTAGAGTCATGCAACTTGGACCATGTAGCTTGAGGTCGTGCAGCTAGACCTTTGCTACAGTTTAAGGTCATATAGTTTAGACCATGGTGCGAATCCTTTTAACATCATGTGGTCAGGACATGCATTGTAGTTTTGGGTCATATAGTTCGGACCATGACTATGCGGTTTAGAGTCATGCAGCTAAGACTATGTAGTTTAAGGTCGTGCAACTAGACCTCCGCTACAGTTTAAGGTCATATAGTTTGGACCATCCGGTTTAGGGTCGTGCATCTAAATCGCTGTGTGGGTTGCCATATAAGTAAAGCTCCGTGGGGGGATAGAGTGGCCCGGTTAGAAGTGGACTCACTGGAAATTTATAGGGTAAATATGACTCCACAGGGATAATGAGCAATGATATGCATGTATCTTCGTTGATGGCAGACTGAAGTACAGATGTAACCCCATTGGGGATTGAAGAGATAGAATGATCCTAACTCCACTGGGGATAATGGGCTACAATATGGATGTGACTCTTATTGGGGATGAGGGACAGTGACCTACATGAAGCTCCACTAGGAATGACAGTCCGGAGCATAGGTGTAACCTACTAGGCATGGTGGTAGAATACACCAGGTGGAGAGGTGCATCCATTTCACAATTTAAAGTCATGCACATGAACTATTTGTTATGCCATTTAACATCTTGCTACAGGGACGTGGGTTACAGTTTTAAGGTCTTGTAGCTCGGACCATGGCTATGCAGTTTAAAGTCATGCAGCCAGGACCATGCAGCTTAAGGTTGTGCAACTAGACCTCTGCTACAGTTTAACCGCTACAGTTTAAGGTCATATAGTTTGGATCATGAAGTTTAGGGTCGTGCACCTAGACTGTAAGAAAATGCGGTTCCATGGGAATACAGTCGTGACTAAAGACTTGACTCCCTGAGGATGCAAAATGGTGGCCATGTGCATGACACTACATTAGGCCTTGATAATGCGCACGACAATAACTTATTGTGAAGCGCACGATGATAGCTTCTTGTGAAGCGCACGACGATAGCTTCTTGTGGAGCGCACGGCGAAAGCCTCTTGTGAAGTGCATGGCGATTGCCTCTTGTGAAGCGCACGACGATAGCCTTTTGTGAAGCGCACGACGATAGCCTCTTGTGAAGCGCACAATGATAGCCTCTTGTGAAGCGCACGACGATACGTGATAGCTTCTTGTGAAGCACACGACGATAGCTTCTTGTGAAGCGCATGATGATAGCTTCTTGTGAAGCACACGGCGATAGCTTCATGTGAAGCACACGGCGATAACGTTTTTAATAAAGCACGCGGTGTTAACATCGCACAGTGTTAAGGCATAGACGACAGCAGGTTCATGAGGCACATGTGGTAGCGAGTCGCATTTGGGTCTCGGGCTTGACCGACCCCAGCCTGGACTTATCGTCATCTGAAGACGAGGACTGGAGCATCATTTCGAGCTTGTGAAGGGTACTTTGTGTAACCCTTGCCTATAACAGGGGTAAAACCCCATTTTACTGTTTCACCTTCGGTAAAAAGTGAAGCGAGTTTTAGAGCAAGAGAGAACTCCCGGCAAGAGCTTCCGATGAGAATCATAGTGTGCAGAGACTTCACCGGCAACACTTTAGTGAGTTTGAAGGTATTCGCAGAGTACTTGCGAATATTTTTTGAAAGTACCAAAGCTTCTGGAGAGGGTAACAATGGATTTGCGGGGATCTACGTGGCTTTGGGGGGATCTATCGAGACTTTTTCGATGAAGAACGATAGCCATTGAAGCTTCTGTGAGAGAAATAGTGGTGCCATCAGGTTGCGACACTATTTTTGATGTGCACATGGACTCTTTGGTGGACTTCTGACAGTCTGGCGGTCACTGGCAGGTTGCAAAGGCCTCGGGGACACCAAGAAGGAGAACAGGGACTGCTGACACTTGCATAGGGTTTTTCGGTGACTTCTCGATGTTTTTGCAATTGCTGTCAGGTAGAACGGAGCTCGAACGGTGGTTCTACCAGACGCTCAATGATTTTCTGGTGAGTAGGAGAGTGCGAAGAAGGGAGAAGGAAACCTAAGGGGAGCTTCTACTGTGGTTTCGGTGATTTCTCGGTATTCCCGGCTATAAGGGGAAAGAAGAGGGGGCGTCCCTAGTGGGCAAGTGTTTTCAGCGAGAAGAAGAAACGATAAGGGAGGGGAAACAATTGGTTTAGATGAGGGTTTTCGGTGGACGGAGGAGAGTTTCTGACGAAAACTCGAAGGGTTACGAGGGAGGCGAACGGTCGTGAGAAGGTTGATCATTACCGAGAGGCGACAATTGGGGAAACCGAAGAGGCACGAGGGTTAATGTCCCTTGGGAATGGGAACGGTGGGAACTGGGGCCTCACAAAGGCATGTGTGGCATTAAGTCTCATGCTATGCCTTCGTGCGGCAGTAAGCTGTGCGCAGTGACAGCCACGCTCGACAGTGTGCCACTCGCGGTAATGGTTGCTCGTGGCATTGGATCGCCCACGACGATGGTCACCCGCGGCGTTGAGTTGCGCGTGGCGATGACCATGGACGGTGGTGCCTTGTGGGGTTCAAGAGTGATGGCAATTGAGTAGGCACGACCATTGTGGTCTGTTGGAAGCCAAATCCTCTAGCACAACAGTGAAGTCCATGTTGTTTTGAGGAAAGGTGTCCATCATAGGCCAGTTCCTTGCCAGGGATGTAGACTCTATCAGGGTACTTCTTTCCTCTCTAGCCATGCCTCATCAGATTGAAGCTAACTCGGAAATGGTTGGTCCTCCTCTGAAGCGGGAGCAATACTTCAACGCGAATAACCTCTTTTCTTCTGAACTGTTGATACTATATCTGTAACCTCCCTGATAATGGGCTTTTGCAATAAAAGAAAAGAATTTCTTTTGAATTGGGTTGCTATTTTTCTTTTCCATTTTTAAATTGGGTTGCTATTTTTCTTTTCCATTTCTTTCTTTTTACTGCATGCACTATATTTTAAGAGCACATAAGGGATAATACTACTTTAGGTATCGCCCATTGATAGGGGGCATTGTCTCCTCTCCATCAGAGTTTGCCCATTTGGTGTGACCTTTTTGACTGTGAAGAGACCTTCCATGCATGACAATTGGTCTCTTGACTACTAAGACTAGATCCCCATGAGCGAACGAGTGAACCTTGACAGACTTGTCAAAGGTTCTCTTCATCCTCCCCTAATTGAGTTCAAGGTTTTGCTGGGCCTCTAGCTTAATTTCATCAAGAGCATCCAACTCTTGATAACGGAGCTTGACGCTCTCTTCTTCAGTCAATCCTTGATGTATAGTGACACGGAGTGAGGTATTTGAACTCCGAGGGATAAAAGTGCCTCACCTCTATAAACCAGAGAATAAGGAGTAGAGTTTGTAGCATTCTGAGTGGTGGTGCGATACGCCCATAGAGTCTCAGGAAGCCTCTCAGGCCAATTCTTCTTTGACTTCAAAACTGACTTCCAGAGCACCCCACATATATTGAACACCTTAGCTAAACCATTGACTTGAGGGTGGTACATGGTGGAGTACTTCCACTCAAAACCAAACTGGTTAACTACGTGATAATGTGATGGCTTCTGAACTGAGGGCCACTATCAAAGATTATTCTGCCTGGAACCCCATACCCGTATATGATGTGGTGATGCATGAAGTTGGCCACAATGGTCCTTGGAACCTGCTTGAGAGGGACCGCTTCAGCCCACTTGGAAAAGTAATATGTCGCTGCTAGGATGAAGGCATGTCCCAAGGCAGAAGGAGGGTCGATGGGTCTTACAATGTCCATACCTCACTGGGAAAAAGGCCATGATGCCACTGTAGGATGGAGAAGCTCTGGGGCTGATGAATGAGGGTTGAGTGTATTTAGCACACCTGGCATCTTTTAGTATAGTTTTGGGCATCAACCACCATTGAAGGTCAACAATACTCGAGTCTATGTATGCGCTCGTAGAGCTTAGAGCTGGATTGTTGTAGCCCACAGATACTCGAGTTCACTTCTTCCAGTATTTATTTGCTTCTCGTGCATCAACACATTTGAGGAGAATTCCATCAAATGATCGGTAAAAGAGAACATTTCCATCGAGCAGGGTGTACTTGGTGGACATCTGTCGTATACGTTGCGTTCCATGCTTTATGAAGTTTATGATAGGCTCCCTCTAATCTTCCACTTGTTCGACCTCTACACATATTGGGTCGAAGAATTCCGGCTCTTGCTTCTCAACCTTGGATTCTTCATCTTGGGACATTTGTTCTGCCTTAATGACATCCTTGGCTGCAAGGAGTGCTCCAAATGGATAGGGCAGGCATTCAAGGAAGACATCTCTCTTATCATCTGCATCAACTTCGGTTCTCAAGTCAACATGTCTCCATTCTGTTATCCATACAGACATGGCCCCTGGTTAGGACAGTTGAATGGTGGCCCCGAGCTTTAAGAGTGCATCAGCCTATGAGTTTAGCCTTTTAGGGATATGACTTAGGGAGAAATCATTGAACTGGGCCATATAATATTTGGCCATATCATGATAAGGCTTGAGAGTATCCTTCCTTATGTCATAAATCCCCCTAAGCTGTTGGATGATCAGCTCATAGTCGCCGAAGATGTTCAGCTGCTCCAGGTCTAGCTCTTGGGTGATCTCCAATCCGATTATGAGGGCTTGATATTCAGCCTCATTATGAGAAAATTCTTCTAGGGGTGAGAAGGATAGAGGAATCATTCCACCATCGAGAGTTAGGAACAGGACTCTGGCACCCCCTATATCAGACTGGAAGGCCTGTTTGCTGCAAACTTTGGCCGCGAAACTCTTGCCAGAAGTCTCTTCACAGAAGCTCAGCCTCTCTCTCTCTCTAGAAACTCTATAACTTTTTTACCCTTCTGTAAAACAGTAAAATGGGGTTTTCCCCCTTTTATACTTGACAGTGCCACAAACTGCCCCTCACAAATTCGAAATGACGCTCCAGTCCCCAGCTCTTGACGACAATAAGACCAAGTCGGGGCGGATCAAGCCCAATACCCAAAAATGTTATCGGCGTGCTTCACCCGAAGGCTATCGCCGCATGCTCGCCATGAGTTACCATTGCGTGCTTTGTCAAGGGGCTATCGTCGTGCACCTCGTCAAGGAGTTATCGACGCGTTCTTCGTCAATAGTCTATCACCAAGAGCCTCGTCAGAGGACTATTGCCATTCGTGCATCATCTAAGCGTAATGCCAGGTGCGCCATCCAACACTTAGTGTTATGCGCATGCCAAGGCACTCTCATCTGGACCATCGTCCTGCATCCTCACTAAGTTTATTTCCTGCACCTCGGTCTCACTCCTCGGGAAGTCCAATCTCTAGTGATGGCTCTGTTCCCAATGGAGTCGCAGTCCCTCACCACATAACAGTCTGTGCTGTATGATCTTAAACTATATAGCCACGGTCTATGCTGCATGACCTTAAACTGCACAGCCACGGTCCGTGCTGCATGACCTTAAACTGCACAACCACGGTCTGTGTTGCATGACCTTAAACTGTACAACCACTGTCCGTGCTGCATGACTTTAAATTGCATAGCCACGGTTCGTGCTGCATGACCTTAAACTGCACAGCCACGGTCCGTGCTGCATGACCTTAAACTGCACAGCCATGGTCCGTGTTGCATGACCTTAAATTGTACAGCCACGGTCCGTGCTGCATGACCTTAAATTACACAATCATGGTCCAGATGCACGACCCTAAATTGCATGGTCCAAACTATATGACCTTAAATTGCAGCGTAGGTCTAGTTGCATGACCTTAAACTGCATGGTCCTAACTGCATGACTTTAAACTGCATAGCCATGATTCGAGTTACAAGACCTTAAAACTGTAACGCACGGCGTGACAAATATCCATACACATAACTTTAACTGTGAGATGGACCCCCTCTTCACCAGGTGTATTTCAGCAACATCCCCTGTGGAGTTAGATGTATGCAAGGTTTGTGCCTACCCCTTCAATCCCCGATGGGTCTGTTTCGCATCAACATCCCAATGAGAGTCACATCCTATTGTGCCCCACTATCCCCATGGAGTTAGGGTCATTCTCATCTTCTCAACCCCCAGTGGGGTTACAACTATGCTCCAGCCGGTCATCCCTAGTGGAGTTACATGCATACCATTAATCATTATCCCCATGGAGTCACACTGGCCCTCACAATCCCAAGTGAAGTCTACATCCGTTTGCCATTCCTAGGGCCATCATATTCATCTAAAGCTCTCTGCTTGTGTATAGCCTTAACTATTTTTATCCCCACGAAGTCAGATTGTTATCCACAACCTATCCCCTATGTAGCTTTACCTACATGGTGACCCACACAACGGTCAGTGCTGCATGATTTTAAATTGCACAGCCACGGTCCGCATTGTATGACCTTAAACTGTATAGCCTTGGTCCGTGCTGCATGGCCTTAAACTGCATAGCCGTGGTCCAAACTACATGACCTTAAACTATAACGGATTTCTAGTTGCATGACCTTAAACTGCATGGTCCTAGTTGCACGACTTTAAACTGCATAACCACAGTCCAAGATGTATGACCTTAAACCATAGTGCACATCATGGTCGCATGACAATAAACTGCTTGGCCCAAGTCCAAGAGGCATGACCTTAAAGATGCCCCCACATACGCGCACACGCCCTTTATGTGCACCTTCATGCATGTCTTCCCAAACCGACCCGTTCGTGTGCGTAAACCACCTTCATTACCTCTCCAGTGAGTCCACATATGCGCACATGCCCTTTACGTACATCTTCACGCATGCCTTCCCTAACTGACCAGTTCGTATGCCAACACAATCCATCATTCCCGTGAGTCTTACCCATGCTCACAAAACGGCGACCCATCTCACCACCCATACTCGTCGTTAGCTAGTGGGTCAGCACTCTTCACCCACGATTCTTTCTTCATAGGGTAGCCTCATGGTATCTCCCCAAAGTTAGTCAAAACCATCACCATACTCACTCCATGGCCTCTACAGACTGTCATTTATCACCACTACGATCCAGCTGTATGACTCTAAAACTATAATACACGTCCTGACCGCATGACGTTAAAAGGCTTCGCACAGATTCTGAAGGCATGACCCTAAAAACGGCTTTACAAAAATGGGCATGGTGTACATCTCGACAAGGGAATGCCATGAGTAAAAATGACGAACGGGCATGGTCATGAAACCATGACTAAGTGATTTTTGTGAAAACAAAAATCCAGGCACGGTGAAAATCCCAAAAGAGCATTGTGAGAAAAAATAGATAAAAAGGGTGGACATGACCGCTATGTCATGGGTAAAAGAGCCCAAAAACAAAAGAAGTTGGTGAAAACCATCTTTATGGCACCACTTCCCCCTTGTTCAAGTAAAAACCGGCAAAAGGATGCTTGAACCGACAAAACAGGTTGACGCACTACCACAGCCTCAACCAGCACTCAATTGCCAAACATGCATTATTCCATTAAGGTCTACCTAAAACCCTCAACTGTCAGCATCCAATCACACCAAAAAAAAAAATGGCTCATCCGGTAGTGAGAGCCGCATAAGATCTCCCACACTTCAACATCAACAAACAACAAGAGTCATTGAGGGTGAGGATGACGACCGAAAGATCCCTAAAAATGTCAAAGACCATCACGAAGGCAAGAAACTAACGAAGCCAGATTTCAGGGTTATTCCTCACCATGAGATGTCCTCGCTTAAAACCTTCCTTAGACAACTGGCCCAGACCTTTTAGACCCTATAGGGTGGGGCCCACGAGGCTGCCACGTCAAAATTCCCCTAGCCGACAAGCCCAGACTTTCGGGATAGGTCAAAAGACCCCAACTGAACCCCACTAGACGGGACTGTTGGAAGGTATTTTTCTTCAACATGGGGGCCTCGCTCGATAAAGCTTAGCAAACAGTGGAAATTTTGATAGTCTCAAAATAGCCCTGAAATCAGTCAAGATCTTCATAAGGTCTGTCAAAAGACTGAGAAACAATTCCATCAGAATCGACCTGTAGCACCCTGAAATGACCCCTATAACTAGAGCTACATTTTTAGTATCTTAAATCGCTGTGGGACCACCATCATTACATCAAACATGGTCGAAAACCCCCAGGGGTCAAATTTCATCCCTAACGGACACTCCAAAAATATGTTATAGGCAAAAACATGAAACATGAGGGGTCGCACGCTATTCCCGTGCGGCCACCCTGCAAACTCCACACCATGGAAGGGACAGTCACTACCAGTGATTTTCGATGCTCATATCTTACCTGTCTCAAGTCGAATAGTGCTCAAATTTAGTGAGCAAGTTCGTCTAGTCAAGACGAGCAATTCGATATATGGCACGCCCCGTGACGACCCTCGAGCATGAAGAAAATCTAAAGGGAAGTTGCTGGTTCGTCAAGAAAGTGCAGAAAATTCAGCAGCATCATGCCTCGCTCTAGCGGCCAGATCACATCGCTCATGAGCCCGATCATTGGGAGACCAATTCCATCGTGTGCGTAGGGTCTCAGGCTATCACTAACCTGAACCCCATATGTAATGAATGGTCGAATTTTGCACACAAAGCCGATGAAGCGACTTCAAATTCTGTTGCCAGATTTCTAGATTTTGACCAAAATTCCAAAGTTACAAAATCTTCGTTCGGGCACTGACTCGAGCTGCGTTTGTTGCTCCATAATCGTAATGGAATGCTTAGTGTAATTCAGCGATGAAATCACCGAAAAGCATCAAGGAACGAGTACATTATCGATCTGAAGTTTCAAGATCCATTCAAATTTCAAGTCACATGATCATGCACTAAAAACACAATCCATGGCTCGAAGTAGGTATCAAATTGATCGTCATGCCGAACCTTACAACAAAAAAATCATCTCCCCGAATTAGCCATGTAAGATCACACAAATTCTAGGGCATCACAGGGACTGTTCTAAAATTCCATGAATTGTTAATAAGGGGCAAAACTGCCATTTTGAACCCTATTTTCTAATTTCTTTTAATTCAATTTAATCTTAGTTTCCAATAATTAGGGTTACTTTTGATCATCCACCCATATTTGGGGCCAATTCTATATATACGTATCAGCATTATACGCACTACAGGACTCAACCTTTCACAAAAGAGAGAGTTTTTACTTAATCCATTTTTCTCTTTCTTCTCATTGTTGGGTCACGTTTGAGAGAGACAATGAGGTGAGAGAAACTTTTGATCGGTACGCCTAGGTTCGAGGTAAATCTTCTCTCTCTTCTTTTCTTTTTCTTCGTCTCTCTCTCTTCTTTCCTCTCTTCCCCCCCTCCTTCTTCATCTGAGTTCCTTGCAGGGGTCATGCACGGTAGTGGCAGTGCCGTGCATGCCTCCCCGGAGGTTACACAGGTTGCGCATGACAATGGCAGTGCCATACGCTAGTCTCCTTCTCCTTTTCTTCTATCTCTTTCGTCCAGTGGGGCCTTGTAGACGACGCTACCCATCGTCGTCCATAGACATAGCTTGTATGTATTAGTGAAGAACTTAGACGGCGAAACTCGTTGCCGCTCATAGGTGTCCATCCCTGTTGTGCATCTATAGTAGATGACGATATCCATCACCGCCTGCTATAGGCCTTAGCAACGTCTATTGTCGTCTATGCGCTTCCTTCTCTTGTTCGGCATTCTTCTTGCGTCCAATGCTTATCGTTGTGTTCCTCGTGAGGATGACTGCCACGCACTTCACAAATGACCATCGTTGCGTGCTTCATAAAAAACTATCGCCGCCTGCACAGGGGCGTGTTGTTTTCTTATGTTGCCAACGTTGATTCCTAGTGCCATCTATAGTTCATTTCTCACTCTCTAACCATGGGTAGTAGTGTCAAGCGCCGTCCAAGGGCCACGACACTGCTACTCTACAGTCGTGAGTGGCAACGCCTAACTTCGTCAAGACCTCATCTCTCTGTCGTCTCGTATCTTCTTTTCATTCTCTTGTCTCTTCTTGCTTGATTGAGGGTAGACTTAGCCTAGCACCACCATATCGGTCTCGGTTTCGACTAGAACTGCCACCGTGCTGGTCCTAATAGTCATGCCCGTCATGCTACCACTTCTAGTCGATGACTTCCCGGCTGTAATGCTTGTCTCGTCTCTTCGTC
>NW_006499364.1:6174507-6185984 GCF_000471905.2 Amborella trichopoda | reverse complement strand
AACATACATTACCCTAAGACAAGGGTGGGTCTCTTTGACCTACTTGTCTCGCAAATTAACCATATAAGTGTTGTGCAGAAAACAAGAGGATTGTAGGTCAAGGGAGGTGATTCCGAACCAGCGAAAGCAGCTGGGGCGATTTCTTCGTGATTTAAGAAGGTGCCCACACGAGCCACGTCGAGTAAGTCCCGAACTCACCTTCAATTCCTTTCTCATCCATTAGTATACCTGCCCTTGTTTTAGGGCAAGGTTCCGAGAGAGCGATCTCAAATCCCGGGTTCGCTAGAAACCCAAGATACATGCCCCAGATCATCTAGATCCGGAGGGCTAGATCGAGGCACCAACCAGGGACCTACAAAGTTACCCTGGACGTCAAAAGCAAACCTGGTGTTGCAGTGAACAATGCCGATCAAAGGTTCATAGCACTTGGCCTCCAGATACACCCGATTCTGGATGATGAGGTCCCTACAAAATCCTCAAGCTGTCAGAATCATAAATAGTCCCTTGAGGGTGAGGAATTCGACAGGATCCCTCAAAGTTTTTTTCTTTTTCCCCAAAAGTCTCTACGGATGGACCCGTACATTGCGCCCAAACGTCCAAGCATCCTAGTCACGACATTGCGTGGACGGCCTCAGTGTTCATGTAGTCCTTGTCTAATCGAGAGAAATTTCTTGAATGATTGCACTTCTTGATTCTCTCGAAGCACAACATTTGACAAGACATCCTGTTGGAAGATATTTTTCAGCATCATGGGGTCCCCGCTCAATAAAATCCTAGCAAATAATGGAAATTTTGATAATCTCATAATAGCGCTAAAACTGGTCAAAATATTCATGAGGACTCTCAAAAGTCTCCTGCCAAGTTTTTTCACATTCTGAAATGTCTAAGGTAGGGCAGACTGAGAAACAGTTTCGACAGCATCAGCCTCTAGTACCCTGAAATAGCCCCTATAACTAGAGCTACATTTTTAGTGTCTCAATTTATTATGGGACCACCGCCATTGGATTCGGTATGGTTGAAAACCTATAGGAGTCAAATTTCATCTTAAACGGATATTACAGAAAGAAGTTATAGGTAAAAGAGTGAAACAAGAGGAGCCGCATGCTATTCCCATGCGGCCCCTACAACTCCACACCACTAAAGGGGCATCCATAGATAGTGAATTTCAACACTCATATCTTGACCATCCCAAATTGGATCACGATCAAATTTGGTGAACATGTTCCTCTTGTCAAGACGAGCGTTTCGATATGTGGCATGCCCCGCGACGCCACCCCCTCGTGATGAAAAGCTAGAGAGAGTTGCTGATCTGTGAAGAAAGTGCAAAAAATTCAACAGCGTCGTGCCTTGCTCGAGTGGCCAAATCACTCCACTCATAAGCCCGATCGATGTGAAACCAATTTCATCGCATGCATAAGATCTCGAGCTATCTCTGACCCAAACCCTGTACATGATGAAAGGTTGGATTCTGCACACGAACCCGATGAAGAGACTGCAAATTCCATCACCAGAATTCCAGATTCCCACCAAAATTCCAAAGTAACAAAATCTTCATCCGGGCACGGAATCAACTTGTGTTTGTTGCCCCACAGTCGTGACAGCATGCTCATTGTGATCCAGCGAAGAAATCACAGAAAAACATCAAGGAGCGAGCACACAATCAATCCAAAGTTTCAAAATTCATTCAAATTTCAAGTCACATGATCGTATCCTAAAAACACGATCCATGGCTCGAAGTTGGTATCAGATCGATCGTCATGCTGAGCCCTACAAGAAAACAACCATCTTTCGATCAGACAGACATCAGAATGACCCAGATCATCCATGAAAAATTATGCACGTTTTAGGGCAACATAGGGATTGTCTTGAAATTTTACTTGTTAAAAAGGGGCAAATTTTTCATTTTGCACCCTATTTTTTAATTTATTTTAATTCAATTAAATCTTAATTTTCAACAATTAGGTTTAATTTTGATCACCCACCCATGTTTGGGCACACTTCTATATATACCATGTACCATCATTGTACGTAAAGGCTTGGACTTCACAAAAGAGGGAGTTTTAATAAAGTTTCTCTTTCTTCTCATTGTTGGGTCACATTTGGAAAGAGAAAGTAATGATAGAGAAATTTTTGGACCGGTACCCCTAAGCTCAAGGTAAATTTTCTCTCTCATCTTTTCTCTCTTATTCTTATTCTTCGTCTGCATCCCTCTTTCTTTCCTCTTTCTCCTTCCTGTAATTCCATAGGGTGCGCATAGTGATGGCAGCGCCATGCGCGAGCTCCTTTTCCCCTTCTATTTGTGTGTCTCCATCTCTCGACTAGATTTGTAGACGACACTACTCATCATCATCCACAGGTGTGCCCTTGACATCTCAGTGAGGAATGTGGGTAGCGAAGTTTATTGCCGTCCATGGGGGCTTCACCCTGCCATGTGACTATTGCAGGTAGAGATGTCCATCGCCGTCCAAGAAGGGTCGCGACAATACTCATCGCTGTCCGTGAGCTTCTCTTTTCCGCTCGGCACCTATCGTCGTGCGTAGGCTTCTTCCGTTCGCTCAGTGCCCATTGCTTCCTTGCCTCTCTGCATCTATCACCATGCGCAAGCTTCCCTTGTGACCCACGCCTATCGTCGTGCGCTCCACAACAGGTAATCACCATGTGACCCATGAGAAGTTATCGTCGTGCGCCTCACCAGAAGATGTCGTCGTCTGCAAGAGACATGTGGCCTTCTCGCGTTGCCAATAGCGATGCTTCTTGTCGTCTGTGGGTTTCTCTCGTGTCCCACATCTAGGCCATGTGCCTCATGGGGAGCTATCACCGTGAGCGTCACTAGTAGCTATCGCTGCCCACAAGGGACGCAATATCTTCTCATGATGCTAACGGTGATGCCCATTGCCGTCTGGATTCTCCCCCCTTCGCCATCTCGCTTTCTCTCTCTTCATACCCTTTCCTTCTCTTCCTTCTTTTCTCTTCACAGTTGACTGAGGGTAAACTTGACCTAGCACTACCATATCGGCCTCGTTTACGAGTAGCATTGCTGTCGCGCTGAAATCGAGTACCATGCACGTCTTACTACCACCCCGAGTCGGTAACTTTCCAGCTGTCACGCTAGTCTCACCTCTTCATCAAGTTCTCTTCTCTTTTATATCCCTATTTGCACATTCAACTTCATCACTCTAACTTCTCACATTCTTAGCCATGCGAATGTGTGTTGCCTTAAGACAAGGGTGGGCCTTTCCACCCAGTTGTCTTGCAAGTTAATCATAGTAGTGTTGTGAAGAAAACAAGGTGTTCACAGGTCAAGCGAGGCGATTTCGAACCAGCTAAAGCAGCTGGGGGGCTTTCTTCGTGATCTAAGAGGGTGCCCACGTGAGCCAGCCCGAGTAAGTCTCAAATCCACCTTAAATTCCTCTCTCATCGGTTGTTATACCTGCCCTTGCTCTTGAGCAAAGTTCCTGAGAGAGCGATCTCAAGTCTCGGGTTCACTAGAAACCCGAGATATGTGCCACCAGATCATCTAGATCTGGAGGGTGAGATCGAAGCACCTAACCATGGTGGAGCAGGGACTTGAGAGTGTCCTTCTGAGTTACCATGAACATCTTGGTGCTATTGCATCTTCTTTGCCAAGAGCTCGTGGAAGCTAGTGCATTCGCTCAGGTCATGGCCTTGTATTTGATGATATGGACACCAAAGGTTCCCAATTCCTGGAGGTAAGAACTTGGGCTGCCTTGTCGACTTCGGTGTGATGAGACCTTCTTCGTGCATTACGGATAATATTGCACGGAGGACAGTGGATGCCTCATCATCCTCTTGGATTGTTACTATGTGAGAAGTCGTAGTTGCCCCGATTGTTTTCTTTAGCTCTTCAAGCTTTATCTGGCCCTTGTTAATAAGGGCTTTGATAATGCCATTGAGAGTAGAGCACTCTTGAGTGGGATGGCCTATTCACCGGTGATATGCGCAATATCTCTCAACTGTCTCTTGTCCAGCCTGCTCTGGGGATTTGGCCTCCGGTAGCTGGATCATGTTTTGCTTTAGTAATAACCGAAGCAGCGTATGAACCCACTCCCTCTCAAAGGGGTATACCTTGTTCTGGTGTTGGATCTAGTAGTCACTCCGATTTATATTTTTAAGCTGCGGGAGTTGTGTCCTCTCTAGGCTGGGAATTGGCCTCATGGTGAGGAGGAGAAGCAGGGGGCCTGGAGGTCTCCAGGTGATCCATCTTTTCGAGAATGGACTGCATCATCACCTCGAACCTGTTCATCCACTTTTCTTAGGCGTCACCCAGCTCATTGATCACCATGACACTAACCATTTCTTCTAGAGAGTTAAAGCCAGGTGGAGTAGTGGACTGCTAGGGTTGGTAAGTCTGCAGGGGCCCAGCATGCCCCGACTGCACTCGAGTCTTGTACGCAGACCATGTGAGGACTGGTTCTTGACGATCTTGGGACCGTGACTTCTTGACAGCTCGGTCTTCCCTTATGACGATAACCACTGAGCAATGTTCTTGGACCTCTTATTCAAGCTTTAGAATCCGAAGAGGGAAGAGGTTGTCAGGCAGGAGGTCATCAAGAGTGGTAACCTCAACTGCCTTAGGGGCCTTTCTAGTCAGGAGTTGTAGGCCTCTCTTCTGCTTGATCTTGAGGCTGCAATAGACTCCACTCTTGAATTGAGCCTGAGATTTGGACTGGCCCATCTTTCTTGAGCATGCAAGGTAAGTGTCTGTCAACTGGAGCAGAGAGTGAGGTCCAAAGATAAAGGGCAATCTGGGCTACTGCCTTGGAGGTTGTAGGCTTCTATCTGCCATCACGCATTTGCCTCGAATTCCCTTGTGAGGTATGGGTGCATGGCTGACCTAAGGTGGCTGACTCAAGATGGTACTATTAGGGAAAACCTTTGAGTACCAGGTCTCGAGGTGTTTGCTTGACAAAAGAAAGGTGATAAAAGATGAAACTAGCTCGCGACTTCGCTTGAGTTAGGATCGGGGAGGCAGCTATGAAGCAGGTGCATGTGCATCTTTGGAGGCAGCCCTCTCGGTTACTTGGGGGTTAACACGGGCTCGGTCAGCTGGTTTGACCTTATGAGGCCGAGACCTACAAGCTCGTGTCTGTGAGGGACTGGGTAGGAACTGATCTCTCACAGGGTAAAGTCGTGTGTGCTGAAAGGGAGGACGAAGTGGTCAACCCTCGTGTGCTCGAGCTGGCACAGAATTGGTGCTGCCCTGAGTTGTGGGATGCAGATGCATGGCACGTGCAGGGTTCAGCTCGAGGAGGCCTAGCCTTGGACGCGAGCTCAAGACAGCATGAAAGTTGTCCCAAGATGTGGCTCGAGTGAATGGACCACGAGCCTTTAGGTTTGTGCGAGAGGTCGAGGCCCCAAGACCTCCGCCTTGGTGTTTCGAGCCTCTAGGGATAGAGGTTAGAGGTGGTGAAGGAGTACGGGGGCTGGCCTTACGGCGACCCTCAGGAACGATGGCAACCTGCTTGCCTTTCATGAAAGCGGACATGGTAGCGTTTCGGCGTACCTTAGCAATACGACTGGCAAGGGACTTGCCAGTAGTATGGTTCGTGCTGTGAGTAGTAGCAAATGTGCTACCAATACAACGGGCCGTGGTGGTGGGTCCACTAAGATTAGAAAGTGGGGAGCTAGGGACCTTCAAGTCCGTTCTTGCACTAATCCTGGAAAGAACTTGGGAGCCGGACTGTAATTCCTAACTCAAAAGGAGTGTAGGGAATGAGGCTTGAGAAGCCCGCTTCCTGGGACGGTCATGAGTGTAGGGATGAAAAAATCCCCAACTCGGATGAACGAGTTGAATAAACCAGATGCCATGGAATGCAGTGCAGAAAATAAAAGGTGATGCCGATCAAGCAAGAGCGAACCGACGAAGGGGTAGCAAGTCCCTAGTGGAGTCACCAAACTGGTCGGATGCATTGATCTCTCCTCCCCAGATCTAGGTGATTGGGTGACATGTGTCTCGGGTTTGAAAGACCCCGCACCTGAGACCGCTCTCTCGGGAACCTTGTTCACAAAACAAGGGCAGGTGCTCCACTGGTGAGAGAGGAATTTTGAACATGATGTGGGGATCAATCTCACTTGGGTCTGTGACTTACTCGAGCTAACTCGCACAAGCGCCCTCTTAGATCACGACAGAAAGCCCCCAGCTACTTCAACTGATTTAGACTCGCCTCCCTTGACCTGCAATCTCCTTGTTTTCTGCACAACACTAACATGGTTAATTAGCAAGACAAGTGGGTTGAAGGACCCACCCTTGTCTCAGAACGATGCACATTCATATAGCAGAGAAGATGAGAAATTAGGGTGATAAATAAGAGGAGAAAAGAGAAGAGGACTCGACAAGGGGATGAGACTAGCATGATCATTGGACGAGTACAGTGACCGACTTAGAGTGGAAGCAAGATGAGCACGGTAACTCAGACACGGCACGACGGCAAAACCACTTGAAACCAAGGCCGATATGACTATCCTAATCTAGTGTGGCAACAAGACGGGCATAGTACTCTGAACCAGCACGACGGCAATACTGCTCGACAGCCAGACTGCTATAACAGTACTAGGAAAAGTCCATCTGTCACACCCCAAGTTTACTAACATTTCTGACGTGCGACAGACTATTCTTACACTATCTATATATAGAACAAATTTAAAATTTCTACTAGTATATTTGCACTAAAATAGTTTTTCCATTTCTTTTAATCTATGCAAAGTCTACCCACAACTGATATTAACATGAAGGGCTAGAAAATACATCTTTTGATAGAACAAAAATTACAATGGTGCATTTGATCAAAAGTAACAAGGGGAATGTCAATCATGCTTATAAATTCTTCAAAGATGGTCCTGCTGCATTTGAACTATGAGACTGCAGTTACCCTGAAAAATATTTACCATAGTTTGATGAGTTTAGCTACTCAGTAAGTGATTATCATGGTCCTAAAAAATAATCATAGTTGAAAGATATAAACATTTTCAAAAGAGATAACTATTAAAAACAATGCGAGCAAAAGTATTTATGGATAACAATTTCTCTTTCTCAAATACACAACTTAGCATTATCCAAATGATTGAAATGCATAAAAACAATTTAACAGAAATGCATAATTCAAAGGATTTCACAAAGTACCCTACTGGCGTGTCAAGTAGGTCACCTATATACCCCACCAGTGTCCTGGATGGGTCCACATTATCCCTGCAGGTCCAATCAAACCTCATCGACGTATCGGATGAGTCTACATAATCCCTACCGGTGTACCGGATAGGTCCACTTTGACATATGATTCATATCAGGATCATTAATAATCTAACTTTAGTAGTTTAAAACATGACTGCAATTGAGTATTAGATATGATCAAGCAAACATTCATAACAATAGAAGTCCTGTAATAAGTATTCACCTCAACAGAAGTCCTACAGTAAGCATTCACAACAACATTAGCAAGCATTAACTAAGTCACTCCCTAATTTACCTACTCCTGAAGTAAAAGCCCTATTCATCAGGCAATGTCAAACCCATTGCTTAAGACTTTTACCATCTCTCTAGAAGGAAGACAATGACAAGTGGATGGCCCACTTCGTAATGCCTTCACACACACACAGCTCACCTCGTGTACTTTTTAGAAGTCCAAGACCCTAACGCCATTGACACTATCGTTGGGGCCATTGCCATTAGTGTTAGGCCTCTGGAGTTTCAGAAGGTCATTTTACCCTTAGGGGCTTGCTGTTGGCCTTTTCGGCCTTTTCTGTTGAGTTTCAGGGAAAAGGGTTTGGTGCCATTTGTAATGTCGCTAGGACCCTAACCCTCTAATCTTCAACTGTGACCATCTGACACCATAGAGCTTAGCTGCCATTGACATTGGCGGTGGGATCCTTTTGCCCCGGACCGTCTTCCCTTTGTTGGTAATGTAACTTTACCGCTTTCCTTCTTCTCATGCCTCCACGACACCTTTTTACGTGAGGGACCCTCTTCCCTCACCCCTATCTTGCACCCTGAGTAGGGTCATACTCGACTCTAAGCTCGCTTTAGATTGATGTAAGTTTTACTTTTCATTTGAGCCGCGCTTCGGACCCCTTTAGCCCAAAGCGCACATTGCATAGCACCAAGGTGCTCGATAATTAGTCATTGGCAGGGTGCCTAGCCCTCCACTTTCAGTGCTTTGATCAGGTCCACCGTATTAAAGCGCACCCCACTAGGTGTTATTAAAATGCCTCGTGTTCACTTTTGCTTGAGAACTATGTTGATTGTTCGACACACTCTTTCACGTGCACGTGTGCTATTTGTCATACTTGAGAGCACAAAGGTCAAACTTTCTCAAATATAGTTTTTGGAGACCTACATCCGACCTTCATGTTTTCGAAGTAAGCACCTAATTTCTAGAGGAAGAGTAGTAGGGATCGTGGGCCCTTAGTGGGAATACCCTCTCCCTAAACTCGGCCTCTAAGAACACCCTGCAATACTTTTGACCCATGTTCACTTATAGGAGTGGCCCGTACCAAAGGTGGGTGTACCCTGTTACCTTACCTCATTTATAAACCTAGATATTACCCTAGGTAGTAACTCTAAGCCTTGCTTATCTAACAGCGGTTTAGAGGTACCCATGTCTTTTTGTTTGAATTGTGTGCCTAAGTACTGATTGTTTTAGGGCATTTTTCTACACTTGTATCCGCGATGAGAATAAGGAGGAAGCCAATCGCGACTTAGGCTCATGGGTGCCAAAATGCCTACGGACCACATAAGTGTTATTGAAATAAACCCTGGTCTGGAGAAATTTTTTGAAAGGTGATAGATTGGTCGAAAAACGCATGTGGAGGTAGCACTTGAATCCTTAAGAACACCCGCCAAGTTTCGTCACTATCTGACGATGTTAAGGTGGATCAGAGGCAAAACTAGTTTTTGGATTCGGCCTCTAACATGCTGAAAATACACCTTACAACTACGGCCTTGTAACCAGACCCTTTTGGACCATTATGTGACCAACTTACCCAAAAAGCGTACGTTACATACTATTTTGGTGCACCCTCAGTGAACCAGTTTTCATTTATGGAAATGAAAACTGTGTAATATGATTTCGGGATTAACTTTGAAGGCTATAACTTATTCATCTTAAGTCAGATCAAGTTCAAATTTCAGGAGGATCTTCGTCTTGTCGCCACGCACATTTTGATATATGGTACGACCCATGACGTGACTCGAGACGGAAGAAATATTAGAGAGAAATCTCTTAAGAAAACTCATGTGTTGCAGATTTTTACGAAGAGGAGATCCCTTCAATCGAACGGTCATATCGCGAAGCCCCGACCTCGGCTCAACTCGAAAGTGCGTCTGTTGCGACTGTGACGTCTAAGGCTTCGATCCAAAGTAAACATCATGCGTGATAAGTGACCAGAAAGGCTGTATTTCGAGGTTGCAGGAAAGGGTATTTTTCGAAAACAGGAATCCAAAATCCGACAACTTCACTAATTCGGAAACTGACTGTTCGGTCACCAAATTGACTCATTATTGATACCAAGCAATCGTGACGACTTCCCCGTCATTCCACGATGGAAAGATTGAACTAAAACACCAAGACATAGACAAAATCCGAGATCTAAGATCGCAAAGTTCCCATCTTTTGACGAATTTTGCCAAGAGCTCAACGCTTTGATTCGAGGGTCAAAAGATATGTCAAAATGATCGCCTCGTCGAGGCCATCACCTTCACGTTAGTCTTTTTGTCGGAAGGTTATTGGAAAGAGCTGCCTCAGATGACCACCATAGCCTATGGCCCCTTTTTAGGGACCATCTTACCATTTTCGAGATTGTTAGTAAGGATAAAATGGTCATTTTGCCCCAAAAACGGGATTCAAATTTAAATCATAGAAAATTTATTTTTTAACAATTTAGGTTAGTTTTGAGTATCCACCTTTGTTTCAAGGCGGTACTATACAATCATTTGTAACCCTAAGTTCAAAAAAAGGAACAAACGATTAGTGCGACTTGGCCCATGAGCTCAAAATTCAATTGAATTTCCTTTGGTTTGCAAATTTTTCTCTACTCCTTTTTTACCCAAAGAGAGGAAAGAGAAAAAAATTTCCATAAGCCACTACCCCTGGAACTTCTCACTCCCCACTTGGAATCTCTCACTTCTTACTTGGAACTCTTTACTCCCAACCTAGCCACCAATCTGGTCCAAGTATCCCACTAGATAACCCCTCACCCTTTCTCTATCCTCCCTCCTCTTTCTCTCTCCTTCTTCTCTCTCCCTCTCTCACTCTCTCTCTCTCCCACGACCAATCGGGCCGCTGACCCACCTTCTCTTCTCTCTCTTTCTCTCCCTCTTTCTTTCTCTTTCTTTTCTCTCTCTTTCTCTCCCTTCCTGTTTTTCTCTCATTCTTTTCTCTCTCTTTGTCTCCCTTCCTCTTTCTCTCTCTTTCCCTCTAATTCTCTCCTTCTCTCAGCTTCTCTCTCTTCTCTCCCCTCTCTCTTTTCCTTCTTTCTCTCCCCTCTCTCTTTCCTTCTTTCTCTCTCTCTTCTCTCCCTCTCTCTTTTCCTTCTTTCTCTCTCTCTTCTCTACCCTCTCTCTTTTCCTTCTTTCTCTCTCTCTTCTCTCTTTCCCTAAGCCTAACCCTCTTCTCTCTCACCTTTTCTCTCTCACTTTTCTCTCTACGTTTATCTCTATTTTCCCTCTCCGTCTCTCTTCTCTCTCTTTTCCCTCCTTTTTTTTCTTTCTTTATCTCTTCTCTCTTTTCCTAAGCCTAATTGGCCATTGGCCCACCACCTTCCTTTTTCTCTTTCTCTCTCTTTCTTTTCTCTCTCCTCCTCTCTCTCTCTCAGCCAACTGGGCTGGTGATTTAGCCTTCTCTTCTCTCTCTTTCTTCTCTCCATCTCTCTTTCTCTTTCTCTCCCTTTCTCTTTCTCTCCATCCTCTTTCTCTCTCTTTTCCTCTCATTCTCTCATTCTCTCTCTCGATTTCTCTCCCTCTCTCTCTTTTGCCTCTTTCTCTATCTCTCAATTTCTCTCTCTTTTTTCTCTTTCTCTAAGCCTTATCAGACCCACATCTAGGCCGTCGATCGACCACCCTCTTCTTCTCCTTCTCTCACTCTCTCCTTATCTCTCTCTTTTCTCTCTCCTTCTCTCTCCGCTCTCTCTTTACCCCCTTTCCTTCTTTCTTTCTCTCCTTCTCTCTCTTTCCCTAAGCCTAATCGGGTCGACGGCCACCACCTTCTTCTCATTCTCTCTCACTCTCTCCTTCTCTCACTCAGTTACTCCCCCTCTCTCTCTCATTCGGCCCACTCGGATCGGTGGCACTCTTTGCTTCCTCCCTCTCTTTCTCTCTCTCTCTCTCTCTCTCTCTCTCTCTCTCTCTCTCTCTCTCTCTCTCTCTCTCTCGTCTCTCGTCTCGTCTCGTCTCTCTCTCTCTCTCTCTCTCTCTCTCTCTCTCTCTCTCTCTCTCTCTCTCTCTCTCTCTCTCTCTCTCTCTCTCT
>NW_006499364.1:6161335-6174487 GCF_000471905.2 Amborella trichopoda | reverse complement strand
TCTCTCCTCTCTCTCTCTCTCTCTCTCTCTCTCTCTCTCTCTCTCTCTCTCTCTCTCTCTCTTCTCTCTCTCTCTCTTGTCGTCTCCTCTTCTTCCTCCTCCTCTCTCTCTCTCTCTCTCTCTCTCTCTCTCTCTCTCTCGATCGATTGATCGAGCTGACAGCTAAGCCGTCGGCTCCTCCCTCTCTTCTCTCTTCCCCTCTCTCTCCCTCGATATCTCTTTCTTTCTCTTCCTCATTTCTCTCTCTTTCTCTCTCCTTCTCTCGATCTCTCTCTTGTATTCTCTCTCTCACTCTCTCTTTCTCTCGATTTCTCTCTCTTCTTCCTCTCTCTTCCTCTCGGTTTTCTCTCTCCTCTCGCTCTCTCTCCCCTATGCTCTCTCTCTTCCCCTCGGTTTCTCCCTCACTCTTTCCTTTGCTCTCTCTCGTTCTCTCTCTTCCTCCCTCTCTCTCCTCCTCTCAGTCTTTCTCTCTCTTACGCTCTTTCCCTCTCTCGCTTTCACTCTATCGCTCTCCTTCTTTCTCTCTCTCTCTCTCTCTCCCTTTGCTCTCTCTTTCTCACCCACTCTTTACTCCTTCTCTCAATCTACTTCATTCTCTTTTCTTTTCTTTTTTCTCCTCTCTTAAAACCCTTTTTCTCTCATCTCTTATAAAACTCCTCCTCCTTTTTCTCCTAACTCTCTACTTCTTCAACCCCCAGGCTATCTCTTCCACTATCATCTCACCCACATCATTTTGATATATATATTTATTTGATTGTTTGTTTACTCATATGAGACCGTTTGACAAGACGGCGCCGAAAGGCTGTCAAGATAACAAACAATCTTGTATTATCCCATCTTTCTGCATATATATCTTTCTAATGACAAGTCAGGGTCTTCTGAGTCACTTGTTTGACAACCTTATGTGTGTGTGTTCATGAGCCACAGAGCGCGAACAAGGGGCTAAAGCCGAACCATCCTTAGGGTAGGGGGCTTTCCATCGTGATCTAAGAGGGCGCTCGTAAAATGTTTGAGCGTGTCACAAACCCACTATGAGGTAGGTCCCACCTCACACCCCATAATCCTCTCTCAGTAGTTGGTACCTGTATGCATATACACCTCATGCATCACGGTTCTTGAGAGAGATCTCGAGCCGGACCCACACATCTGGTTCCCCACATGGTCATCCGACCCGACGAGATCAAGGCCCAACTAGCGTGGTGACTCTACTGGGAACATCGCTACCCCATCGTCGGTTTAGTCTACTCGCCAAGCATTCTGCTCGTCACACATGCACACATGTCTTCAGGATTATTTATTCCCTACATCTGAGTTGGGGACTTCGTCATCCCTACACTCGAGAGTTTGTCCCTTGGGGATGGGGTTCTGCAAACCTCGCTCCCTATTTTTTTCTTAAGTGTCAACCAAGTTTCGTTCTCTCGGGTTCTCACCCAGCTCGAGGTGAGAAGGGACCTTCAAATCCCTTGCTCCCCATCTACTGCATCAATGGACCATCCGTTGATGTCACTTGCATCGGTGGTACTACCACCTCTCACATCATTCACTCAGTTATTGGCAAATCACTTGCCGATACCACTGCTCGGGGCAACCGAAAGGCCTCCTCTTTATCTTTTGCAATTGGCAGAGTGCCTGTCATTGCCTTTGTGGGTCACCTTGCGGCCACCCCCCACTCTCAGTCACTCCGAGCCACCACTTCCGAAGGTTCGACACAAAAGTGAGGCTTCAAGGCCACTCACTCTCACCCAGTTGCAAACACTAGCGGCTCAGCCCCAAGACTCCTCTGGTCCACCATCACAAGCTGAGTCTCTTAGGACCTTGCCCCATACACGCAGGAGACCCAAACGTTGCCTCACCAAGCATGTTGCATCCTTATCACTCTGCTCTGAGTGGCACCAAAGCCACACCTCCACAAGGACATGGGCAACGACCCCCACGTCGACCCCGCTCACACATATCTGCATATCCCATACGGGTGGTCACAAGACTGCTTCATTATGCACAACGTCTCGTGGGATCGGCATTCTTAAAGCCGGGCTATGATGTAAAAAAAACCTCGATCACATCCATAAGAGTGAAGACGTTAAAGCCTCTTTGAGTCTAATACTGGTGATGACCCCAAAAACTACCTAGGTCGGTCCAACCTGAGTGACAACCCTAAAAGCTCTCTCCCCTCTTCTATACCCGATTCTTTTAACCCTTCTTCTCTTACTTTCGAATGCCTAGACTTTGAGGCCCTCGATGAGGAATTTAAGAGCTGTAACGCCAACAAGCAGCATCACAAATAGTTGAAAAAGAAGGTAGCACAAGCGGCTGGATTCTTAACGATTGCTTATGCACTAGCCTCCAAACCCAAAAAGTCTCGATGGCCCCCTAAGTCTGACCCAGAGCAACAATGGAGAGATACGAATGGGCTAGTTACTCTTCTTATGAAGCATGCCGCAAGTCTCTGGGGAATAGTCAAGGTCAGTTAGATCGATTTGAGGTCTAGGAAGAAGCTTAACCACTCATACATAAGCCTAAGCAACCAAGGCTCTTGAAATAACCAGGTCCACCACTGATGCCACACCCAAATATTCCTTTCAATCCACCACCCCTCCTCAAATACCCTAGACAGCCCTTAGTTTTATGCCCAAATCCATCCCCGACTTTCATCATAAACCCTCAACCCTCTCAAGCCACACCAGCCTCGATTCTACCGCCACCTGCCCCCGTTATGCCACCAAGCCTGCCCATACCCATTGCAACCAATCCATCTGACCAACCTACACCCACTCCGACTGTGCAATCAAGCAAGTCTACTTGGTTGCACAATCTAGCCAGTCCGCACCTGCTCAACCTACCCCGACCATGCAATTAAACCAGTTCACACTCACAAACAATCCTCCTAAACCTGTTCTACAACCTCCCATACCATCAAAGCCAGTGGCGAGCCCGAGAGTCCATGAACCAAATGATGACAAGGTCAAGTATGATGTGGCTGGACACCTAAGGAGACTCCCTGCCCTATTGAGTGTCTATGATGTTCTCATGTTATCAAGTGATTACCGCATGGCTCTCATACAAGCTCTCTCCCATGCTGAAGTATACGAGACCAAAGTTGAGCGGATCGAAGTGGATCCAACGATCCTTAACACCTATGTGGTCGTCACTTTCTCTGACAACGACCTTCAGTTGGGAGGAAAATTCCACAATCGCCCCTCTTCGTGACTGGTGAGTTGCATGCCCATCCCAATCAGCCGAATAATGCTAGATGGAGGTTCTGTAGTAAACCTTATCCCAAGAAGAATTCTCACTTGCATAAGGTTGGGACCTGGAGATCTCACACCAACAACCCTCATGGTCCAGGGCTTCAATCAGTCAGGGGAGAAGCCAGCTGGCACTATCCGTCTCCGTCTCAAAATTGGTGACTTGAATGACTATGCCCAGTTCCATGTGATTGAGACAGATACTTCATATAACATCTTACTTGGTCGTCAATGGATGCATGATCAAGGGGTGGTGCCATCCACACTGTACCAATGCTTCAAGTACAGTCGGGAAGGGAGACGGTACACTGTTTATGGTGATAAAAGACCTTTTCCCATAACTTAAATCCATTATGTGGATGCAAAGTACTACTTTGCCAACCTAGAGTCACCTCAGGAGATTGTGATGCCCGCAAGAGCCGATCTCGCGAAAAAGGTGTAGGGATCTTCTCATGATGATGCAGAGGATGTGGGAAGAATGCTCCTTGGCATGTTCCAAGAGGAGGAGAGGAATGGCAGGATCCTCCATCTGATTTCTATTCATGCAAATGTCCCCTGCTCTCCCTTGGAGGAGCCACCTGAATACCATGAGGGGCAAACCTCATCTCCCATTCTCTCGACTTCAGAGTCACACATAGTGATAAAAGAACCGGAACCTGCTACAAAGTATGAGGAAGTCATGGACATTGATACTCTAGCACCCAGGGTAACTTACACACCGGATTATCAAAAAGTCATGTATATTCTCATTCCCCTCCTAAAGGCAGGAGCATCACGCCGGACCATCAAGGCTAGCCAAGTCGACCACAAGGTCTTGCGCATCCCAACCACTTTAAGAGGGGAGGACATCACTTACCTTACCCAAAGGTCAGCTCCTATGTGCGATTCCCAAAAGATCTTATACATTTCAGATTCCTTGACAAGAGGGGATATGATTCACTCAGTTATAATTGGGACTCCCCCATCGCCAGCTCAAGCTCCTAGTAACACCCATCTTCCTCGGCTCGACCACTTGGATTAGGCCACCATTGTTGATCTAAGGAAGCAAGCTCAAGAACTCCTTGGTCAACTAGAAGTCATTAGAAAAGGGAAGACTAAGGTGGAAGAGGTCCCCTTGAAATTTACAGCTGTGAAACCATTGCTGAGGTTCGTTTCAGAGACCCAAAATCCTGCGGCACTTGGGGCCACTAAAGGACCGCCCTACAAAGATGCTAAGGTGCTGCCAGAATGGGGTCTCTACAGTCACCAAGCCCATCAAATCATAAGGAAGATGAATTATACGCCCATGACCAATCAATGACTAAAAGACAACAAAGGGATGATTGCTCCATTCAAAGCCACTAAGGTAAGTGCTGCTCAACATGACAAGAGAAAAGGGGTTAGATATACCAGAGTTTTTCACACCTCTGCCAGCAATATGAAGTCTGTCATAGAATCAGTATGGTGGCCCTTCCCAATTCATCACCACCATCTTCTGAACTTTCACTCCCATCCCCTTCACTTCATGAATTGCCCCTCTCTCAAGTTGATCCTTCCCGAGTCACAAAAACGTTTCACCTCCACCTGTTGAATCTTCCCTCTCTAAGCCAAATTTTCATCGACCCGTTACGGTCTCAGAGGCAAGACCTTAAAACATGCCCTCATGTCTTGGTGTATGACCCTAAACACACTTTTATTACGGTCTCGGCGGCATGACCCTAAAGTTGCCTACCCAAAAGATGGACATGACTAAAACCCAAGAGGGTGTCATGGGTAAGAAAGTCAAAAGGAAATAAAGAAAAGATGACAGGGCATTATAGCACCATCAGCTATCGTGAGTAAAAGACGGGAAAAAAACCCAAAAAAAGAATCTCACGGGGTTTTGCGAAAACAGAAATTGCACACCTAAGGGCTTGAACGAAAACCTGAAAGGCCGTTTAAGTCAAAGACACATGGGGGAGGGGGTGAACGTGTCCACAAAAGAGGCTCTCGATAGCTCACCATTCTCAAAGAGACAGCAACAGAGGGCAAAAGAATGCAAACCACAAAAATGAGAAAAGGTGGATTAAAACATAAGCCAAAAAGGGGTATTTCATTCTATATATCTTGTCAAGGTCCATGTACAAGTAAGGGCTAAAAGCAGTAAAAGAACAGTGGGAAGAAGGGCGCCCAACGGCCTCACCGATCTTTGCTCTTGCCTCCTCGGAGTACACAATAGCCTTCTACGTACGTTCCCTGAGATCAATCACTGCTTGGGAAACTTGTGACACGAAGGTAGTCCCAGACTCAATGGTACAACTGAGTCCGGTCAGCTCATCATATAAAACTTGGCTCCGCTCTCCATTGGTTCACTTCTCTCTCCATCTCACTATACTCTTCCGTCATCCTCAGTATCTCCGCCTTCAAAGCCCTCATCTTGGTCAAATGGGTTGTCCTTGCTTGTTGAAGGTGGACTTTTGAGCTATCAGAGCAGCCTTCCTTTTGATGCATACATCTACTTGCTCATGATGCAGCGCAAGCGAAGCCTCCAATGAGGCCAGTTGAGCACCATGTAGCTCGCTTACCTCCGACTCCTCTCAAAGCCTCTACTCGCCAATTCTCTAGCTCGCACAAAAGATTGTCAAAATGAGTAAAGGCTTCCTTCTCACAGTCTAAAGTACTCAGGGAAGCAGCACAACCATGAAGATTGGCAATCTCAAGACTAAGTTCCGCAAGGGGTCACCCCTTCAATGATTGAAGACCTTATCATAGCATGCCCAGGACCATGGCTGAGAATCCAGTAACATCTACTGCCGGACCACCCTTTGCAACTGCCGGACCGCACTTTACACAATGCCGAAGCCCTAATGCCAAACCACCCTTTACAAAGTGCCAGAGCCCTATTGCCAAACCACATTTACACAGTGTTTTACAAAGTGCCGGAGCAGCCCTACTGCCAGACCGCACTTACACAGTGTCGGAGCCTCTATTTTGGTGGGATAGAAGAAAGAGGCTCTATTTTGGTGGATAAGGTAAAAGTAAGGGAGGGTATTTGAGGGGTTTTTTTATTTTTTATTTGGTTGGAGGGGGGGGGGGGTGTATTTGCACAAAAAGTGTATTTTGGATAAAAAAGTGAGAGAAATAGTTAAGTTGAAGGTAAGTTGTATAGAAAGTATAGTCTTTGAGAAGGGGGCAGAAGTATTTGCATAAAAAGTGTATTTTTGAAAAAAAAATGAGAAAAAATTAAGTTGGAGGTAAATTGCATAGAAAGTGTAGTCTTGGGATTTTTTTATAATTTCCCTTGAAAGAAATACTTTCTTCCAAAGGGGCAAGTGGCTGGTGTTCGGAAGAAAACTAGTTTTTGAAAAACGTATACTTCCTATCTTTGACGGGGAAAGTTGAGAGATGGCTAGTCTTGGCAATGGGCCAAATTGCCCTACCTCGCCATAAATAACTAAGGCATGGGCCACAAACATCGTGCTTGTGCCAAGCCAAGACATGCTCTGCCGACCTACATATTTTTTCTCTTTTTTGTTTTCTTTTTTTCTTTAATTTTACCCGGCCACGGTCGGCCCTCAAGGGAATAGGGTCAGACTAGGGCCAAGGTTGTCTTAGCCCGTTGCCAGCCCTAAAGATGGCATCGCTTGTCCCTTCACTATTGCAAAGAAGCAAACAGAAAGCCACAAGGAGGGAGGGGGGTTAGGGCAAATAAGTGGGACGGTGAATTTCTCGCTATTTCTAATAGAAATATTTGATATTTTATGAATACTTAAGACCAGAAATCGAGTACAATAGTGTTAACGTACTTTATTCTGTGCCCATGCCTTAGTTGATCGCTAGTTTGTTGCTGCTTTTTTTTGGTCTTAAATCGCTAACAAAAAATAACTCCACCATAGCTGGTCCCAAACCCGGATGAGGTAAAAGGTGGGTTTGTTAGGTTGGTATCCAATCTAATCCTGTCACATCTCCATCATGAATTTTTTTATTTTTAAAATTACATGTCTTTAAAAATTAAGTCCAAAATCCATCTCAAAAATAGATTTTTAAGAAGTGACTTATTTCGACATGAACTCATAGAAACCGTGCCCTAGATATAAACATATGATAATAATACTCACCATTTTATATCCTTTTCCATTAAACCCACCTGATAAATGAATGGTAAAAGAAAAATACAACATGTCACTGCAAAATTAACACATTACATACTCTAGTCTTGAACTAACCTCTGAAATGATGTGATCTTGCATACTTTGAAAATTGGGCATTACATTCTTTTACATTTAATTATTCTCTCTCTTTCTAAAATGCCGACCCACTACCTTTGGTTTTTCCAAGCATCACATCTTTGGCTTCATTAATCTTCGAAGCAAGGTAATGGCTGCCACCTGCATCGGGGTGGTTTGCCACCATTACCCTCCTATGTGCCTCTTTCACCTTGTCCGGGCTTGCACTTTCCCTGCACAAATATAAATGATTGAGAAGATATAGAGATGGAAAGGACAATAGTTGAGACAAGGGAAGAGCATTACAAATTCATTAGTAGAAGAGTGGGTCTAATGTTTGGCATTTGAGACCTACCTTTTTTGTAGAATCAACCCTTTTTTCTTTCTTTTTACTCCATATTCTGTGTTTGGTTTTGGGTAGTAAGTCGGTGGTTAAGCCATATGTTAACACAATATGTACATACAATATGTACATACACATGAAGAAAGATTCTGCGAGCTAACATGTTTATGCTACAGTATAAGCACTGGGGTAAAACACATGCAGAGATTTTTTTTTTTACTGAATTTTTCCCATTTTTGTTGTGTTTTTAATCATCAACTAAAACTCATCAATGCAATCATATTTTACAAGTCTATATTAACAAAATTTATCCATAAGGACTCTGGGGACACAATCTTCAAAAATGGTTTACTGGAGGCCTTCTTGAGCTAGATGGTCAGCAATTTCCTTTGCTTCCTTCCATAAGTGACGGGGAGTAGCTGAGATTGCACTAAGTATTAAAAAGACTACTAAAAAACACATGCAGGCCTTCAAGGTGGAGTTCTTTCCTTCTTTGCCAGAAAATGACATTATTTGAGTCACTCTATTCCAAGCTCCCTACACTCTAGTTTTAGACTTTGCACGCCCAAGAAATAAAGCCCATGCCTCCACCTCACGAACTTCACACCTAGTAGGCAATCCAAATACTGCTAAGTGATCCCTGCAACCCCCCAACTCCAACCACTCCTGGGTTACCTGGGAATTGCCATCAAAATTGAGTTTCATCTTTTGGTGGTGCCCACTCCACAGATCCACTATCAATACTCAAGGAACTATTCATAATTGAATGTTGTTGGTTCTCAAATTCTTCTACTGAACTCCCCAAAACTCCTTCTGGACTCGAGCCCATGATGCAACTATAGCTTAACCCAGTCTCGTAATCAATCATTCCAAGGTATCTCATTTTAATTGCATGGCTATTTCTCACAATCTAGATAGCCCACAGAGTTGATACACATTTTCCATAGTAAAAATCCTCTTTGAGGAAGAGTTGGGGTCATCTGCAGCTTCAACAGCTATTGGATTAATCCTGGGATAACCCCTTGAATCTGAAATAGTGTCAGAAAATGATAATAAATTCTTCCTGCCATTTCATAATGAAGAAATAGATGGTTCACATCCTCAGCCTCATCCGCGCACACAACACATTTATTGGGGAAATACATCCAATATCCGTTGACTAATCAGGGGTTCAGTAGTTAGGACTTTGTTCAGTAAAACTACGCATCCAAAGGCTTGAATTTTCGGTCGGGCTAAGTCAGACCAAACTCTAGACTATATTCTGGGGGACTTCTTGATGGAGTACTTAAATTTTGTAAACAAATTCAACTGAAAATATATTAGAAGTCCAGATCAGCCTGTCTTCTTTTGCTGGCCTCTAATAGAAGTCTTGGAGCTCTCAAGTATCCCCAAAAGGGCTTCAAGCTCATCATCTTTAAAATATGTTCAGTCTAGGCATCCAGACTCAAGAAGGATTTCAAAATAACTTATCTTGGATCGAGAAATAAATAATAAAAACAAAAACAAAATCAGCTTTGATTTCTTGAAGGCTAAGATCATTTGTCCATCAAATATGGTCTATGTTCATCAAAAGAGGCAAACTTCCCCCTTTTCTTTGTGCAATTTTAGATTGTTTTTTATCACCAATGATATGTACATGGATACAAAATTTGGGGTCCAAGAATGACCACTAGCTCCAACGGCCTCATGATAGTGTAAGCCTTTGGGTTTGCAAGATCTATTTCTTATAGGAAAAAGGAAGACTCTATAAGCCAATGTTTATGCTATAGAGTAAGACCAACCTAATGATGCAGGGAAGATGAAGGCATGAAACAATAAAATAAAAACAATAATAAAAGGCGAGAAAATATGCCCTGTCTAGATCTACAAGGAAGTCCACCCAAAAGATCTTTTCACAAGACCCAAATTCTTCAGTCAAATCCAATTCTCTGCTCTAAACTGAGGGACTTCTTTCTTTTAAATACACTTTGAAGATAAATAAATAAACATCTAGATTTCAAAAAAAATAAATAAACCACAAAATATAAACTCCTCTCTAAAACTCATGTACTCTCTAAATCCTTATTTTCTCTCACGTGGAGCCTCCATATCTCTTCCTTATCTCCCTATTTTCTTTCACCTCCTTATCTCTTCCTTATCTCCCTATTTTCTTTCACCTCTCTTCCTTCTCTCCCGAAATCTCATGTTATTTGCTCTTTCTAAAAGATAATTTCTACTTATCTTTAAAGATAAGTTATTTCCAACAGATAGGCCTTCTGAGTGACAACTAATGCTGCCATCCTAAAACTCACTAGTCGGGCCTGATTTCTCGTCGTCCCAGGTCGGCATGATATGGGTGACCCGGTCGGAGGAATCCTCTCTTGAACAACCGAACGGCTTACGCGCGCGCGCGCGTGTGTGTGTGTGAGTGATGTGCGGATAGAAACCAACAAGGAGATATTTTAATCGGCAAAGAAGGGTTCGAGCAGCTACCTCGCTGTTTGAGTTTGGGGGACACGTCCGGGCGCCCTCTTAGATTATTTCGAAAGCCCTCCGGCTGTCCTTGCAGCGTGGTTTGAATTCAGCTCCCTCACTTCACTGCACAACACTTGGATCCACACACTAAAAATGGCCTTCAAGGTAAACCTTTTTGGGATCTCCTCCTATTGGTAATTATATGATAGATTGGGGAGTCTAGCCTAGGGGTTAAGAGTAATAGAGAAGAAGAAAAGAGAGAGAAAAAAGAGAACAAAGAGAAGAATAAGAGTGAATTGTTGGGGAGTTTAGTTTAAAGGTAAAAAGAAGAAAAAGAAGAAGATGATGAGATAGAAGAAGTGAAGATATGACCCGAGAATTCGGCAACCTCCCAGCGTAACCTCTTCTAAGAGGTATTACCAGAGACAAGGGAAAGCATTAGGCTCAAAGCCTTGGTACCCGGAGGATTTGAAAGTGCAGTTACAGGACAGAGCTTGTAACCATGTCACTAACGCAAAGTGCCCCCTAAAAGTGATCAAGGGAGAGAAGAAAGTGTGAGAGAAAGAGCAAAAGTGATGGAAGCCCCTCACCAACCCAAACACTGTGTCACTTGGTGGTTTGAGTAGTGTAAGGGTTAGAACTCTAAGAAAAGTTGACTCAAGATGACCCAACCCGAGTGATCGAGTATAAGAGAATCGGTATCTTTTACGACTCAACTACACCGTACGAGCTGATGGTTAGAGTAGCAGTCCAAGAGTTAGAACCCTAAGGCACTATCTCAGGAAGACCCCAAATTGAGAGCTCAAGGGTGAGAGAAGCAACAAGTAAAGAGAGGAAATAAAGAAATGATAAAAACAAAATAAAATGAGTCAATGAGAGATGAATATATGGATTAGAAAGAGAGAGTAATTAGCATGAGAAAGAAAAGAGTGAAAGAAGTTAAAAAAAGATGGACCCGCCTATGGTGCGAATTCAAGTGTCTTATGTGGTAGGTTGAGGTGAGGGAGAGAGAGAAAGAGTGGAGTAAAAGAGTGAGAGAAGAGAATTAGAGTGATGAAGAGAAGAGGGCAGACCCGCCTATGGTGTGGGTCCGTGTCTAAGGCGATAAGAGAGAGGTGATGAGAGAGGGAGAGATCAAGAGAGAGGCTAGACCCACCTACGGCACGGGTCCGTAGCTTGGAGGGAAAGAGTGAGGGAGCGAGGGAGAGTGAGTGAAGGAGGAGAGAGGGCAAACGGACCCACCTATGGCGCGGGTCCGTGACTAGGAGAGGGTGAGAGGGTGTGGGAGAGAGATATAGAGAGAGAGGGAATAGGCCTGCTTTTGGCGCGGGCCCGGAAACTAGAAGGAGGAGGAGAGGGTGAGGGAGAGTGAGAGAGAGAGGGAAAGGGAGACGGGCATGCCTCTAGTGCAAGTCCGTGATTAAACGGGAGAGAGAAGTGTGAAAGCAAAGAGAGGGAAAAGGAGATGGGCCCACCCAAGGTGCAAGTCCATGACTTTAGGTGAGAGAGAGAGTGAAAAGAGAGAGAGAGAGAAAGGGAGAACAAAGAGAGAAAGAGAGGGTGGGAGCTTGGACCTGCCCTGGGTCCGAGTGAAAAGAGATAGAGAGTGAAAGTAAGAGAGAGAGAGTGAGATCTCGGAACCGCCCTGCGTTCGAGTAGAGAGAGAGAGAGGGCAAAAAGAGAGACAGAGAATAGAGAGAAAAAAAGAAGAAGAAGAAGAGAGAAGAAAGAAGATAGAGAGGAAGAAAAGACCCAGGAATTGGGCGACTTTCTGGCGTACCCTCCCCTAAGAGGTATTACTGGAGACAAAGGAAGGTACTAGGCTCGAAGCGTTGATACCCGGAGGGTTCCGGAAGCGAAGTCGTGGGCTTAGCTTATCAGAAAGTCACTAACTCAAACAGCCTCCTTTTTAAGTAAACAAGAGAGAGAAGAGAAGAAAGAATGAAGAGAGAGAAAGAGAAGAGCGAGAAGAAAGAGAAAGAAGAGTGAAAAAAGAAGAGAGAGCGCAAGAGGAGAAGAGTGGACCTAGGCTGGCTTGGGTTTATGTGAGCCTTTGAGGGTCCCCTTTAAGCGCCCCTTAGAGAGATGTGAGCTTTGGGGTTAAGGTTTAGGGTCTAGGTCTAAGATGAATGAACCTAAGTGGGTTAGCGTAGTGTATGAGATAGGGTGTATGATCATCTAAGGTGAGGAGTATGGTATAGGGGGTAGGAAGTTGGGACTATGGAGTAGGAAGTTTGAGGTTCTAGGTAATAGGGAATTTGAGGTTCTAGGGAGTTGGGAGTTAGAAGTTGGGAGTTGGAAGTATGAGGTTTGGAAGTTGGGAATTGGAAGTGAGAGGTTAGAAAGTTGGGAGTTGGAAGTGGGAGGTTTGGAAGTTGGGAGTTGGAAGTGGAAGGTTTGGAAGTTGGGAGTTGGAAGTGGGAGGTCCAAGGGCAATTACCCAAAGTGGTAAAGTTTTCTCTCTCCTCTCTCTTGAAGTTAGAAGCTATGGACAATCAAAGGCTTGAAGGGGCAAAAACCCAACTTTTTATTATGCTTCCCAAAATTAAGTTTGCAAATGACTTAAATTCTTTATATAAAGCAACCCCAAAACAAGGGTGGATTGCTCAAAAACCATCAAAACTATAAAAAAATGCACATTTTATGAATTAAAATATTATTCCCGTTTTTTGACCAAATGATCAAAATACCCTTCAGCACTTTTCAACAAATGAAAAAATCATCCCTCCATGAGGGGCTTCTTACCATTGGTAGGCCTCAGGTGCTTTTTCAGATGCTTATGGTGGTATTTCCCCCCTCTCTCTCTCTCTCTCTCTCTCTCTCTCTAAACTAACTACTAACGTAAACGAAAAAAACGTAAAAAACGTAAAAACGTAAACTAAACTAAACTAAACTTAACTAACTACTACCTAACCTAACCTAACTA
>NW_006499364.1:6144249-6161099 GCF_000471905.2 Amborella trichopoda | reverse complement strand
GTAGTAGACACACACACACACACACACACANATATATATATATATATATATATATATATATATATATATATATATATAAAAAGAAGAAAAGCCATATAAGCCAAACCAGCCTATGGAATAGTATAAACCTGATGGCCCTGACTGGTCCGAGTAGGAACAAATAAAATAACATAGAAAAGTAAGGGGCCATTTGGGTACCTGAAAATCTATTACAAGAATATATATTACAAGGAAATATGAGATTTACCATGTTTAGATACACTTCAATGTAAGAAAATGAAAATAAATTACACCAGATTTTCCCAAAATACGTGAAATCTAATACGCGCATGATAGCTATGAAATTCATTACACGCTTAACGGGTAATCTAACTACGCGCCTCTCTTGCCCAAAAAAAAAAAAAATCCTATATCTCCCGCCATTATCCCTCTCTCCTATGCACATCCATTTCTACTTTTTCTCTCTAAACTCCACTTATAAGTGTTTGTGCACATCCATTTCTACACTCTCCTGCGCACATCCATTTCTATATCCCTCTATCCCCAATTTAGGTTGTAACCCTCATCTGAAGCCATCAGCTCTCATATTATTATGTCATCGCTCTTTAAGCCCTTGAAGCAATTTTAGGTATGTTTTGTGTTGTTTTAAATTTTTCTCATCAATTTAAAGGGATTTGGATTGATGGTTGTTGCAGAAGATTTTTGAGATCTCCTCATTAAATGAAGGCGATCTCCTCATTAGATGAAGACTGGACCTCATCAATCCAAAAGGGAAAAATTATAATGACTACTAAATCTTTTGAAAAAAAAAAAATGAATTTTTTGGGATTAGGGTTTAGATCGAGACAAAAAGGTGATAAATTATATTTTATTTAAATTATAATGATTACTCTTTTGGAAAAAAAAAGGATTTTTTGGGAATAGGGTTTAGATACAGATAAAGAAGTGATAAATTACTTACAATATATTAGATATTTTTATTTTTTCACATTGGCCTCCTCCAATATCTCAATCTAATTTTTAAGATACTTTACCATTTCACAAGAAATTGTTTTTAAAATACATCACAATTTACTAATTAAACTACAAATTAACCATATTTAAAGGTTGTGACTAAAATAGTTCACTCAATGTTTATGACCAATATTAATTCACACTATTAAGTTATTATTCTTTGATGACAAGCATGGTATAGTCATGTTATCTATACATATGCATTTCAATATTAAATAGGAATGTCTACAAAGAGACCATTTATCTTTTGTGAATGGAGGTCACAATCATTCTCAAATATTAGATGTCAAATTGGATAGCTTGAAGTGAGTCATGAAGTGAATTATTTTTTTGAACTTTTGTATTTATTCGATGACACTAGTACAACCACCCATTTGAAATTTAAAGGACAATAATGATTGTGCGTACAAAAGATAAATGGTCTCTTTGTAGACAATTCCATATTAAATCGCTATGTCAAGTAAGAGCAAGTTTCCCATATTTCTTCCCACTGTCTCAAAAAGCGAACCGCCCAGTGCCTAGGCGGCCTCCTAGGCAGATATCCCTGGGCGGCCGCCTGAACCCGCCTAGGCAGCCACCAAGGGCCTACGCCCCACCCAAAGGCGGAAACACTGTTTCTTCCAGACATAGCCAAACAGTAACAATCCATTTGCCTGTAATGTATTACGTAGTAACGCATTACGCCAGTAATATATTTGACAGACAATATATTTCTAGGTATCTAAACGACCCTTAAAGGAAAAAGCTAAGAAAAAGGGCCGGGCCAGGCCAACCTAAGCTGGGAGTGGTCCAGGCCCTAGATATTCAAGGTTGGGCCGGGACACCCGGTCCAATGCCACCACCCCTATTTGAAGGTTTCGAAAATGATTGGCCACGTTTAGAAACAACATAATCTGAAAAAATTAGGGATCTAGTGGACCCTAAATTTTGCAACACTTGTGCTCTTCATCTAGGTCTCCAAATAACTAAACAAATATGGATATGCATGAAAAATGTGGGACAAAATGTTTGAAGTTCTCTGTTGTTTAGAAAGAGTGTGTACATACACATACACACGTGCATCTATGTACGTGGGTAATCTACAATTCACAACCCTTTAAAATATAAAAATGAATGGTAAAATGAGTCGTAAAAGGTGGATTTACTAACCATGTGGTTTCTTTTTTAAAAAAAATTGCTTTTTATGGTATCTTGCTCATCAAATAAGGGCATTTATGAAAATATCACTAAAAAGCAAGTGGTACTTTTATCATCTTTATAAGAGGCAAAGTTGAAATTTGTATTAAATGACAATGGTATTCTATAAATACAATTCCAGGACACTAACTTCCTAAATATCATTCTACTATTTTTGTAAAAATTTCAAATTTACTATTACTTAAGGATTATGTTACTTAATGTTTCATCATCATCATCAAAGCCTTTTTCCCAACTAATTTGGGTCAGCTACACGAATCATGGTCCGCCATTCTGCTCTATTAAAGGCCATACCCTCAATGGGGCCACAAGTTCTCATATCTTTCCTCACTACTTCCAACTACGTCCTTTTGGGGCCAACTCCTTGCCTTTTTTTAGCCTTGCAATGGAACTAACTCGCAACTCCTAACAAGGGTTGTATGGGGTTTGCTCTGCACATGGCCAACCCCCCAAAGTTTGCTTTCTCTTATCGTATCACCTATTGGTGCCACACCTAAATTTTCCCAAATGCATTCATTTTGAATTTTATCCCTCGTCTTACGACTCATCCATCTCAATCCTCATCTCAGCTACACTCATTCTATAGTAAGTTGTTTCTTGACAGCCCAACATTCCACCCAATAAAGCAAAGCTGGTCTCACAGCTGTATGACAGAACTTACCCTTCAGCTTCATTAGTATGCGGCGATCACATAAAACTCCGGTTGCACATCTCCACTTCGCCCACCCAACTCTAATTCTATGTACAATGTCTTCCAGGATTATCAATCCAAGATATCGAAAGTGCGCTCTTTTTGGTATTTCATGGCCGTCAATCCTAACTACTTCCTCGCCTCTACTCTTATTATCATTTTATATACTATGTCTTAGTCCGACTAATTTAAAACCTTTAAATTCTAGAGCATCCCTCCAAAGTTCTAAGTTTGTGTAGACGTTGTTTCGGGAAGATCAAAACTATGTTATTTGTGAACAACATACACCATGATACCTCATCTTGTAGGTTTCTAATCGTCCATAACTAATCTTATTGTCATTGAAGATTCACTCGTCTCTTCATTAGTTGTTCGCACACTAGTTAGCGCTTCCTCATACATATCTCTCACCAAGTTGATATAGTGTCTGGAGACTCCTTTCTTTTTCAATACCCACCAAATCAAATCTCACGGTATTTTATCATAAGCTTTTTTTAGATCAATAAAAACCATGTAGAGGTCTTTTTCCATTGCGCTAAACTTCTCAATCAGTTGCCTAAATAGGAAAATAGCTTTAGTTGTTCACCTCCCTGGCATAAAACTGAATTGTTTTTCTGATACACTTGTTTCATGCCTTAGTAGGTACTCAATCACTCTCTCACACAGCTTCACAGTGCGGCTCATAGTTTGATCCCTTGATAGTTCGCACAATTCTATATGTCTCCTTAGTTCTTGTAAATAGGTACCACTATTTTTTTTCCATTCATCTGGTATTTTCTTTGTTCTCGACACCTTGTTGAATAGCTTGGTCAGCCAGTTAATGCCAATCTCCCCCATGCACATTCAAACCTCATCGGGATACCATATGATTCTAAAGCCTTTCCTATCTTTATAGAAAATGGAGAGATTCTTTTATTACAAAACAATGCAAGAGTCCAATTGGGTGACATGAGTTTCAAAAACATTATTCTCACATTTTAATGGTCGTTATAATGATGATCGCCTAATTGACACTTGCCTCCATGATATTTGAAGCTATCGCATATTACGCACAATATAATGGCTATTGCAACAGTAACCAATTTTATACCTTGCTTAAATGGAGTCCATATTGTCAACTGGATCCTCCTCCCCTCTCCTTTCCCTTAGGATATTTCTATATATTCTTACTACCTTGTTCCCTATGACCTAGAATTTTTCATATAAACCAGGAGACAAACAAGCAAGCTCCTCGCCAAAGAAAAACCACCATCTTTTAATCATTTGCAGAGTTTGATGCCCTTGGACACATTAATCTAGAGTGTTTTCTTGGTCCCCCAAAATTCCAACGGGATATAAGGTAAGTGAATGAGATATCTCCATCAATTTGGATCACTAATTGAAAACCTCAAAGAGTCCGAGTCCTAGTAGGACTCTCCCATGTCACTCAGAACTGGCACCATGGTGCTGGTTTTGGATGTCCCTGATTCGGGTAACCTGAGTTTAAACCAAATGTCAACTGAGTCTTGGCCAAAAATCTCTCCGGATCTTTTAAAAAATAATAATAATAATTCTGATTCAAGTTGAGATTGGTTTGACTTGAGGGGTCGACTCAAACCGGTTCCATATTTAGTTCTTGGTTATAAAGTAAAGCTTTGGATCCTAAAATCTAGGAGCAGACTTTGATTTCTTTAATTTCAACTAATGGGGAAGACTTTGCACTAAAATAGCATGTATAAAAAAATCCTCCACATTTTCTCCTGAAGCCTCAATTAAAATAAGGGCATCATTGCATGTCAATTTCTGTAAATTCAACTTTTTGCTGGAGAGAGCTCACACCAGCCTAGCACATATCTAATGTAAAGCCACCTTTTATCTTGAAGCCTCTTATGCAAATAAGGGTATGGTCAACATATTGCAAGTGCATGATTTCAGTAACCTTCAAAAAAATCCCAGAACCTCAAATGATCCATAAAACCCAAACAATCCTGACTCTCCTATCAACATTAAGAAAACAGCAGATGAACTAATGGGTCACTCTAACAAATATCATGGTCTGACAAATATCATAGGAAGTCAGGAACTAAAGAAATATCTTAGAAAGGTTTAATGAAAACATCATGAGCACATATTTAGTTATGATTAAGACATCACACGTAGAAGCAAATCCAAGCTCTCCACATCCTAAAACCCATTGGGCATAATCACATGCAATTGTTTCTTTGTTCATTATAATTAATATTGCATAAATGGGAGATTATATATGCGGCAAGTTGTACCCAAGCAGATGTGTACAAACAAGAGCCATACATCAAAGAAGGATTGGGATTTTTTACTTGACTGGGAGGGAGCTGGGGGGGGGCGAGGGGGAAGGGTGGGGGTGGGTTGGGGAGATTGGTGTACGACATATAGTTAGCACATGGAATGCACAAGCCAAGTAAGGGACTCCATAATGGAAGTATCAAGCCTCTAATGAGATTGCATAGTCAAATGCATTCTCATGATTTAGTATTAGGGATAAACGAGTTAATATAACGTTTCCTCTGGAATCCAATGACTCATGCATCAGAAAGCTTCCGGGTCAGAAATCGAGGGAAGTCTAGCTCAAAGAAGGTGATTCTAATACCAGGTTTTTTCATATGTCTACTTTGGTGAGGTGTCGAAGTGATAGGACTTTATTTCTTAACAATGCAATGGGAAATGCTATCTCTGTTCATCCTGAGGTAGAATCCCATATATTGTCCTTTTTTCAAGAATTCCTTATACCAGTAAATCAAGTTCCACCACAGGATGCCCCATCGCCTTTTAATTTCTTACCATAGGGGTTACATTCCAATCAGCAAAGAGAAGATTTATCTAGAGAGATCTCGATGGAAGAAATTCGAAAATGTATTTGGAGTATGAAGAGTGAAACTGCGCTTGGTCCAAATAGTTTTGGGGTTGAGTTCTATAAACTTAGTTGTGATATTATTTGCCAGGATCTTTTTGCAGCACTCAGGGATTTCTTTAACGAGGGAAAGTTCTTACGGGAGGTTAACTCTACTTTTATTGCTTAATCCCAAAAGTATAAGTCACCTCGTACCCTAAAGGACTTTAGGCCCATCAGTTTATGCAATGTTTTCTACAAAATCATGGGCAATATTGTGGCTAGCAGACCACATACAGTCTTGGATGCTCTTATTATGCCAAATCAAGTGGCATTTCTAGAGGGTAGACTCATCACTAATAATGTCCTTATGGCTAATGAAATCATTTCAATGTGCCACAAACCAGCCAGCAAACCCAAAATGTGCCTCCAATTAGATATGAGCAGTGCCTACGATAGGGTATCCTAGGACATTGTGTTGAAGTGGTTGACAGCTTTGGGGTTTCCTGATAAGTTTATAACCTAGGTAAAGCATTGTGTTAGTATGCCTAGCATTTCCATATTGGTTAATGGCTCGCCTAAAGGTCATAAGTAAGCAGGGTTGCGACAGGGTGAGGGTGATTCTTTATCTCTTTTCTTATTATTAATTGTTATGGATTTTCTGAGTAGCCAGTTGGAGGAGGCCTTTAAAAATGGCTCCCTACCGACAACTTTCCCCTTTGGCTCGAGCTATGGGGTTTCTCAACTACTCTACGCAGATGATGTCCCAATTTTTTATGAGGCATCTCGTAAGGCAGCAATTGCAGTAAGTAACATCCTGGATTCTTTCTGTGGGGCCCCAGGGAAAAACTCAACACGATAAAAAAGAAAATTTCTATTCTTTGGTGGTGGTGATGGACTCAAATTAGAAATTATGGATATTCTCCATTTTGGGGAAGGGGGTTTGCCAAAGAAATATCTTGGGTTGCCTCTCTTTCATGGCGCTCTAAAACACTCCCATTCTTAGGCTTTGGTGGGGAACACAGTTGCAAAAATTCAGTCATGTTAAGCTTTAACACTATCTTTTGCAGGCAGACGTCAGTTGATTAAGTCGGTCTTAAGTGCTTCCTCGATCCACTGGATTCAGTGTTTCAAAAAACGTTAGGAGGCTCTTAGGCGGTCTGGGGGGTCCAGGCCGCCCAGCGCCTAGAACCTGGGCGGCCCAGTTGAATCCAAAAAGGATGCCCATTTGAATAAAAACAGGACATATAGTATAAAAAATAAAAATTAGGTATTTAAGGCACTTGCTTTGAGTTTGATTGCTCAATCTTAAAAAAAAAACCCCAACAGATTTGTAAAACATCAAAAATTAAATCTAATATCAATGGGTGATGTTTTGATCAATTTTTGTCAACTTTGAGAAACCCTTCAATCCTAAAAAAATCACCAAAAACTAGTTTTTTGGAGGCTTTCTCTCTCTAAAATGGGCTCCAATAAGTTTTAAGTTTCAAATGAACTTAAAACCATCCTTCTAACCCTTTATATTTTTTAAAAAAAATCAATACAAAAAAAAAAATTTCCGCCACTGGGCAGGCGCTAGGCAGGCTCCATACCGCCTAGGCGAGGCACAGGCCCTGGGCGGACGCCCTGGGCTGGGCGCTCGCCTAGGCAGGTTCCATACCGCCTAGGCGACCACCCAGGGACTGCTGCCCAGATTGGCTGCCTAGGCCTGGGTGATGCGCCCAGGCCTTCTGGACCACCTAGGCGCTGAGCGGTCCGCTTTTTGAATCACTGACTGGATTCTAGCCTTCCTTCTGCTAGTTCGGACGTGCAATATTTTAAATAGATGTCAGCGAAACTTTCTTCGGGCAGGTACTTCAGATATGAAAGAACTACATCTTCTAAATTGGGAGACTATCTGCCTTCCCTTTGAGGAGGGCGGTCTTGGTATTAGACATTTACAGAATGTGAACTTGGCTAGCATTGATGAAGCTTGCTTGGAGGCTGGTTGCAAACCCCTCCTCTCTTATTTCTAGATTTTCCCACACAAGTATTTCAGAAACTCCTCCATAGCTATCTAAACTCAAGAACTCGTCTCATGCCTGGAAGGGCATCTCTTCTGGTTTAAATAGACTTTGTGGATAACGATAATTTCATCCAATTTTGGGTAGATCCATGGCTTTTGGAGGTCTCTATCTGGGATAAGTTTGAACATAATATACATAACTTGGCTCTACCAGCAAAGTCTAGTCTAGCTGATTTTCTCTCTGCTAACCCCCAACAATGGTGTCTGCCTGATCGCACCACTGGGCCCTATTCTTTGCGAAGAACTACTAGTGGGCCTTTGTTTCGAGCTTGGATAGCAGTGAAGTCTTTCACAGTCCCTATCCAATCTTTTGATGATTTCCTTGTATGGATTCACTCCCTGGACAGATCTTTTTCTATTAAGAGCGCTTGAAACTATATTAGAAACAAGCTCCCCACCAGAGAGATCTTCAAATCTATATGGGCTTCTCATTCCCACCCTCGGACCAAATGGTTCACTTGGATTGCCCCTTCATATTTGCCTCCCTACATCAGAACTATTACAATCCAAAGGGATCCATCTCCGTTGCCCCTTGTGCCTGAATGAACGTGATTCTATTAACCATATTACTTAGTTATTTATTTTCTCGCAGGTTCTCTGGTGCTCTATTATGTGCCAATGTGGCAAATGTTTCCCTATAAGCCCATCGATACCTTCAATATTTGAGAGCTAGGTCAAATTCCGGTTCTGATCGACGAGATTATGTAACATTTGGATCCCTCTATTCTCCACAACCATTTGGCTCCTCTGGACTGCAAGGACTTTGTGTATCTTTGAAGGAAAGAGACCCAAAAGAGAACAATTGTTGCAATGGATCATTTCTATTGTTGCAAAGGAGAAAGGATGGACTTTCCACGTGTCAGAGAAGCCTATAGTTGACAACCTAAAAATCCAGTGGAACCCTAAAACTTCAATTTTGGCCTCATGGTCTCCACTCTCAGCAGGTTTCTATAAATTAAACATTGATGGCTCATCTCATGGCAAACTTGGAGTGGTTGATTGTGGCGGAGTTATCAGAAATGACATGGGAGGGTTTTGTGCCACTTTTGTTGTTCCTCTAGGGCACACATCCAACAATGTTGCTGAACTTTCAGCCCTTGAAAGTGGCCTTCAGCTAGATATGGAGCTGAATTGCTTTCCACTGCTCATTGAAAGCGATTCGCAGATTCTAATGCATTCCCTTCACGGCCGCCATAAGCTCCCTAGAATCTCTATATTATGACAGCAAACTGCCTTTACCACCTGGATGGTCACCCTTAGAGTATTACGCATGTCTACCGAGAGGCCAACTCGGTGGCTGATCACCTGGCCAAGAGTGCTGCAAGTGTCTCTAAGGCCACGGTTTAGGCCAGGACTTTGCATGAAAGAATTGTACCGTAAACTCTATATCCTTTTGTAACATTCTTACTTATTAATGAAAAATGAATAGGGACCCAAATCCCCACCGTGGGTGTAAAATACCTGCTCTGTGATTTGTAAGTGGAGGGCATTTTTTTTATATGTACGAATTTTTTTTATATGTACTATAACAATGTGCGCAACATGAGATTGTGCGTGGGTGTAAAATACCTGCTCTGTGATTTGTAAGTGGAAGGCATTTGGATGGTTTAACAAATACTAAAACGCTCAATGGAATATTATATATAGATGGAATTTTACATTCTTTTGAAAGATAGTACAATATAGCATATCCAAAAAAAAAGAAGATAGTAAGTTAATGATAAAATATTTACCCAAAATAAAGATAATGAATAATATAGAGAATATATCAATAAAAGAGGCAAGGCACTAGCACAGAAGCAGGTACAATACAGCATATCCAAAAAAAAAGAAGATAGTAAGTTAATGATAAAATATTTACCCAAAAAAAAAGATAATGAATAATATAGAGGATATATCAATACAAGAGGTAAGGCACTAGCACAGAAGCAGGTCTGGCAAACAGAGTGACCAATATAGTGGTCAGAGTTCAAGGTATGATGATCTAGAGAAGCACACACACACAAAATGCACCCCCACATTTTAAATGCGATTTACCTAATGCCTAGGATAAGAGCAGCCTCCCTTCTAGTCATTGTCTGTTGAAAACCACCATCAAAAAACTTCCGCATCCGAGGTGCAACTGGACGTGCCCTGAATGCTTGCCATGCTTGGACTCCGTATCTACCAGCAAGAGCAGCAGCAGCAACTGCCAATCCTGCAAGAAACGGTGTAGCCTGCAAAATAGATTAGCATAAGAATGGCAAACAATATTTTTTAACCTTGATAATCTCAGGATGCTGCAAATTGATGATGATGATTTTAAAAAGGATGATGGAAGTATAGTGAACATGGTATAAGAAGAAGCAGCCTTTTTCTGGACAGATGAGATTAATAGATTTGAATACACATTCTAAGCAACAGAAATGTTTGAGGATTGGACAAATAATGTAATTGACATTTGTTATTTACATAGGGAAACATAAATCAATATCTAATGGTTTAGCAAACTCAGGTGTACGCAAGGAAGGACTTGGGTTAAAAGAGTCTTTTGCCACCATAGATTGGTGCGGCTCTTGTTATGGCTTATGAAATACCTCTTATGCTTTACTGAGTTCTAAAACTCATTGAGTTGACTTGGGTGAGTCATGAGTCAACTGGACTAGAAACCAGTTAAGTCTCATGGAGCATCACAAGACAAACCCTCATCGTTCCATTTTATGTTGCTCTCTACAAAGATTCAAAGTAAACAGATTCAACTAAGCTTGGGACCAGGCCATGCTCCGAGCTGAGTCAAAGCTTAAACTCTTCAGATTCAACTATCTCATCAATCAAGAAAAACCAGAAAAATAAATTAAGAGAACCTTGAAATTCATGATATTGATAGCTTTTTTAGTTCAATTAGAACATTCTACATATATACCAAGGATCTAACAGATCTACTTCCTCCATTACACACAATGTAATCAAGCAATGAGAACACCATAACATGTAAATTCTGGAAGAACAGTTTATTAGTCGTTTATTTCATGTAGAGTGCATGTGGCGTGCTCCTAAGCATATTGCATATCTACTCCTCAGGCAAAAGACCTACTTAGGAAAATTTTCTCAATCTGAAATTTTGAATCTACTTTAGAATCACTAGAAGGGTATTTCCCTAAAATGAAAATTGAATTTCATTTTCCTAAACACTTAGATCCGATTGTCCAAAAATTTGACGGTCTTTGTTCAATCTTAGGACATTTATTTTTCAGAAACATATATAGAATGTATGGATTTCTTTTTTTGAAGTTTGTCGCTAAAGTAGGGGTTTTACCCAAGTGAATCTAGGATATGTTCCTATGGGAGCATGTAACCTTTTGGCTTAATTGGACACATTTAGTAATTTATCAGCATTTATTAGCCTTTTTTTATTATACTTACATACTAAAAAGGAGATGAATCAGCAGCCTAAGCAAATGAAATCACACACATCTAATGCTACATTAGATACTCTTAACTTACCCAATTTTTTATGCTGCCAACTTAGACAGCATTAAAATCATCTGATCATAGCATTCAACAAATTCATATAACAATCATAACATTGGTTTTTAAGAAAAACTAGTACTGAGAATACTTTCTTCTCTTTTTTCTATAGCTGTGTTGTCACTCTCTTCAAATTAACGAAAGAAAGCTAAAGATGAACCAAGATGCCAAGAAGAGCCCCAAGGGAGAAGATAAGTAAAAATGCTTGCACATATGTCTCATTATCTTCTAAATATATGTCCTTCAAAGATTCATTGCAGTCTGTACATAACAATTTTAGAGAGTGGTGCCTTCAAATGAGTTAAGAATATAGAGTTATTTAAATAGGAAAGAAAGAAAAGAAAAAATGTGCAAACCTTTCGAGTTATGACATTCAACTAACAGCTGCAAAGTAAACTTACATATTCTTCAAGGAGATTATTGTCATAGCATATGAACAAAAACGTAGAATGGTATGAGACATGTCCAGTCTTGTTGTTCTAATCCATTAGAGATGGATGCAGTGACAACATTTGCCTATGATCTAAGCATTAAGATGTGATGGAGCTCTCTCTCTCTACACACACCCACACACTCTAAGCATTAAGATGTGATGGAGCTCTCTCTCTCTACACACACACACACTCTAAGCATTAAGATGTGATGGAGCTCTCTCTCTCTCTCTCTCTCTCTCTCTCTCCACACACACACACAGACACACACGTGCCTGTGTGTGTGTCCGTGCGTGCTTGCTTGAATGCGTGTGCATGAGCAGCAAAGAGTGGGGCAAAGAGAAAGTTCTTAACTAGCTATAGATCCAACATGCAAACCTGACCTCATTGAAAATTGGACCAATGCCGAGGTCTTCGACTTCAAGCCCTAAACTGAAGAGAAGTGAATCACTCCCCACTAAAATGAATATATGAGTAACATTTTCAGAGTACCCCCCATATACATAAAAGCAGTCATTAAATATAAAAAAATTTGAAAAGTATAACTCATAATATTCATATGTTCATAAGATATGCCTTTATATTAAAGATTTTATAGAAGTTGCAAGCTATACATATCTCTTATTTTTACAGTCAAAATACACTTTAAGACTTCTCCTGAATCTTCCAAAGAAACGAAGTGCTTCTCTTTTTGTCCAAAACGAAGAGCTCTCCAAAGCGAATTTAATAACATTGATTGGGATGTCCGGACCCAGGCAAACCTGACCCAATCAAGTCACTTGGGTTGGTTAACCCAATCTGATCCAGCCTGCCCTGTGGATTGTACTTGAGTATGCAAGGGGCTAAATGCACGCCATACATATTAGTGAAAAATAATTTGAAAATTCGTAAAATCTTCAAATATTCTCATGTTGCAGCTCGAAATCAATGAAGATGTTAAATGTCGCAACTATGAAAATTAATGAAGCAGTCTTTTTGAATGTGATATTTGTTAACACATGAAAATCTTAAACTTGCACTCTGCCTTTGTGCTGGCCAGTCCATATCACAAAAATCAAAAAGATTATCCATACAGGTGATCCTCACTTCTTCTTTTTCATCGATGAAAATGATCCCTATTGACGTTATAATAATGATATGGCTCACTGAAATAATAGAACAAAAGTACTTGTTTCATGACTCATTGCTACTTTGGATCTCCTTTGGCATCTTCTTTTGTTTTGGAAGAAAATGCCAACAATTATACATCCAAAAGGGAGCAAAAAATAAAATCCTTGATGCATCTTTATGTAGAAGTGCCTCCGAAAACTTGTTCTGACTCTTCAACTTAGCAAGGAACATCCATTTTAAAAGAAATGGGGGTTGGGTTATAACTCAGCGAACATCCATTTTAAAAGAAATGGGGGTTATAACTCCAATTTAATCAAGCAAATTTCCTTTTTTTGAAATTGGATTGGCCATATAACCAAGCAAATTCCAGTTTGTAAAGTACAATCCTGGTGCAAGGGACTGTGAAGGCTTGGTAACTTCCAATGAAAACCTATCATATACCTTCCCAGTTTATTGTGTATTAATTACACCATATAGCTTTCCAGTTGATGAATACACTGCAAAGATATCCCAGGTAAAGGTCCCCAACCAAGCCATAAGGATGTTAATGAGTCAATCTGGAGGTATTCAAATCTAATGGGATCACTAATCCCTTCACAAAGCCATAATACTTAAGTGGATAATATTCTTTTCCCCCTAACTGTGCAATAAAAAGAAGTGTTAAAGTTTGTATCAATTCTTTTCATTTGCAATATTTTGACATCATTCCTCAATGCAATTTATAATCAGAACTAATACCTCTGCATGGCCTCCAAAGAAGGCTGGCTAGCTCCATGAAAGCCAGAAATAGAATATGTTCAATAGTTAGAGTGACCACCATAACAAAGCCTCAAATTCTACCAGTCCTTCCAGTCATGGAAAAGCAACATAGGTAGTGAGAGGATGGACATTCAAGCCAAAGCCACGCGTCCAATACCTTGGATAGAGTGCACCACCAAGATAAAAGGTCGCAGAACCCAAATGAAGCAATAAAGTAGCATTGTCAGTCAACATGGGAGGTATTCACATCCAAATGGATTACTTAGCCCTGAAAATTCCCACCGTAATATTTGAAGGATCTTATTCTTTCTCAATAGTTATGAAAGAAGATCATTTTCTTTTAAAAATTTGACATTATATTGTTTATGCCTCAACAACTTGCTTTTGAATTCTTTAAATCATCCTTCAGTTACAGAACCAAACAAAATGATCCTCTGATTCATTTCATAAATACAACGCATATAATATGTAAGCCCCACTAAGGAGGATCGGCCAACGCCTAGTTGTCCTTCAACTTATTAAATGTCACATCATAGTGGTGCCTCTTGGAAATGAAGCAAGAGCCATGGCTCAAATATCTAGGTAGTAAAAGACGAACATTCAAGCAAGAGCCCTGGGCACCCACAAGACATTGGGACGAAGGGCCCCTAACCAAGACATAAAGTAGGCCCTCATGAGTCAATGCAAAACAAACTTGCAACCTCAAACCCATCATAATATTCAAAGGATCTTATGGTTTTCTCATAATGCGCCATTTGGCAACCTAGTTATTTAAAGAAACAAAAGGAATGGACATTCAAGCAATATTCCTGCATCCAATAGTCCTTTTGGACCTTTACTTCCCAAATAGGCCCCAAGTCCTCCTCATCACAGTGTATACAAAAAAGAAGAACGGTACTAGGAGACAAAGACAATGGGATATCTCTTGGACAATCATATTGTCTCACTGCCTTCTCATAGCTATTTCTCTATGACATGATGTCAGTATTATAAACCAATGAGCTAACTCACAACATGGAATAAGTGAATGAAAAGGTAATCTATGTTAGGGTTAAGACAAGCATTCATGTATCTACCTAGACGAAAGACAATACCTGATGGCATATCACTGTCATCATTGGTCAAACAAGTTGATAATCAATTTTTATTTTTTTGGGTAAGTAGTTGATAATCAAATTCAAATGTATACAACCCAGCAAAGATTTAGGGCTTATATCATCCCAAATGAAAAAAACTAGGAACAGAGGTCGTTAATGTTGCTTTTCATTCATAATCTAGAAACATCCCAAGCCTGTCCATGAAATTTCATTTTTTGCTATTGCTATCGCCCGGCGGCTCTCGTTACGCTCATGCTCCTTCACAGAAGGACACTATCGCTACTCTGGGAAAGGCATAAGGAGGTTCAGTCAAGCATAGTATAGTGCGGCTTATGGTTCAACATATTCGCATTTTTACCGTGAGTACAAGTGTAAAACATAAAAACAATGAACAAAACTAAAGAAAAATTAATTTTCTGCGAAATAATATAAAATCCACTACTAAGAAATGTACAAGCACTTATCCCTCATTAAGGTCACATGCAAGCTATGGAACTACCACAAACGAAAAGCTTACTCTATCAATCTCAGTATATGTTAATGCCCCCAATATGTGACATGTTTGAAACCCGAAATATAAAACCTACTGCTGTCATCATTGCATATGTCAAGCATAATAAATTAACACATCCAGATTCACATCCCGCAGTGGGACATTTGATCCAGTCTAAACGACAAACCAAACCACACGTATATTACTCCTCCAAATAACCCACAATTCCTTCATACAGTTGCATTTTCAACTGGCATAATTAAATGTACTTCAGCTAAGATTTATAATGAATTCGCATAATTTTCAGAAGATACATTCAGAAAAAACTAATGAAAAGATGCTGTAAAATTGTTCGGCTTGTATTAAAGAACCTTTTAAGTTGTAAAATGATATTGCTCCACTCCTAGGCAGAAGCAATTGAGTCAGTTTAAACACTGAGTTTGTAACTGACTTCCATGGATTGTACAAAATATCAAGCATTAGTTCATAAACTCCATCAATAGCACTTCATCAAAGAAGAGATAACAATATCTAGGTTTCTCTTTCCTCTCTCTACACATGGTGGAATTATGGGGTGCAAGGTAAGCTCACTATAGCCTAAAAGGCCCTCAAATAAAGAAGAGATGGCAATATGTAGGGTTTTCTTTCTTTTCTCTACATATGGTGGGACAATGGGGTGCAAGGTAAGTTCACTAAAGCCTTAAAGGTCCTCAAATAAATGACAGGTCATATACAAGTTATAAACCATAGTGTCCCCAATTAAGAACACATAATTATAGGATACCTTCATTGTTTTACCCATTAACCCAAGGGAAATATGATTGCTTTGGTTGGATAGAGTTCTGGAGAACCCCAAACAAGTTCAGAAACAGTTTAAAGAACCTCAGGTACAATATGGAACATAATTTGAATTTGCTTGGATTCAATTTCTCAGTTTCTCTCTTAAGGAAGAAAATATAATTAGTTTAGCTAATTCAGCTAACAGAATTCAATAACTGTCCAAACCATTGTTCGCAAAACCGGCTGATCTAACCGCTAACCGCCCGGTAAGATTGGAACCAGTTTTGGGCAGTTTTGGTGATCAACAGATTTTTTAAAGTTTAAATAGAATACTACTTCACATTTATATCAAATGTTTTAGAATGGCGTATTTGTTAGCATTGGCGACTATACGCGATACGAACCACCGTTCGAATCCCGCCATCAGCGGTTTTGTTTTTAAATATTGGTGTGGTTCATTTTAACAATTATTCTAAGAATTCATTACATTGGTGACTTCAAAAAATTTACTTGCCCACATGAATCGAACATCAAAGTTCTTGTGAAGGAATAATTTGTTATTAAACCCACTAACCGCACCATATACTATTTAGTTGCCTATTAGATCTATCAACCAATATGTCATTTACTGCGTATTTACAAAAAAAATGGTCTACATCGTATGTAACTTAATTTTTTTTCATTTTCTTTTAAAAAAAGAGTTGGTCAAGTTGAATTCTTAACATTATTTTAATATTAGTCATTGATACTCACTTTTATATTTTCCCATCTTTTTCAAAAAAAAATTAAAATCCCCAAGGCACAAACCGATTCTTTAAAATTCATAATTTTCAACTTCATTTGAGTGTGTTTGTTTTAATC
>NW_006499364.1:6119197-6138921 GCF_000471905.2 Amborella trichopoda | reverse complement strand
ATTCGCCGATCCGGATCTGTTTTTTGGAAGCCCGATCCGGGTCACCGATCCGTTTTTTAAACCATTGGTTTAGGCTATTGCATCAAAACCTTTGGTTTTCTCCATTTAGCTACTCTAAACGCATATCACCTATCGTTTACACTATTGCTTTGTTTTTTCAATTGATATGTTCATTAGCTCACATCAGGAACTTTTTTTTTTCTTGTGGTTATTTGACATTAAAAAAAAAGAAGAAGCCTAATTGTTGATTTATGAAATTTATAACTTTGTTTCTTTTTCTACATGATTTTTTTGGAAGTATAGCCACTGTAAATTTGAAGAGACTTGGGTTCTACTTGTGAAATCACTTCCAAATTTTTAACGTTCAAATGAGGTAATTATTCGAAATAGAATCAGTTATCTGATTTCATTGATTTTTTATCTCACCCATATCGATTTATTCAAAAAAATTTGAGTTTTCTAAGCTCAACGAAAGAGGTTTTGGGCTCAAAAAGGTTTAAAGTATATCCGTCGAATAGGTTTAAATTAATTATCTATAGATTCCTAGGTTCTAAGAAGAACTTGTATTTTTGGCAAAGTAAAATTCCCTTCTTTTTAAGCACCCAGGCTTGACAATAGGTACATACTATTGATCGAATGCTGATTTTTCCAATAATTGTTTCACATTGTGAGAAAGGACGGGGTGAGGATAAATTGGGTTGTTCATCTGCACCAGATGTCTCTGCTCCAATGATTTTGGATCAATTTTTTACTTTGTATTACATTTAGAATGGGGCGAATATCATTGCTCATCTTATCAGGGCTTTCAAGCCCATTAATAAACAAGCCCGAGAAAATATAGCTATTACCATGAAAAGCTTTGGCGCTATTGACGACGCTCACCTTGTCAAGGCTTTGAAGCCCAAAAGGGCAAAACCTAAACAAGTGCAATATTTTGTGAGTCTTGTATCTCAAGAAGGATATCATGTTGTTGATCCTTGATGTTTGCTTAAATTATCAAAGTGAAGAAAGAGAAAACTTTTGTTCGTATTTCTAGTTTCAGTTTACATTACAAGTCTTATCATTATTTTGGATCGGATTGCATTAGTTTTATGAATTTGAATGATGCTTTTTGGTGCTTTGTACCAAACTTGAAATCACACTGGTCTGTACTCTTATTTGCTATATCCATTTCCAGGTATGAGGGAGAGAGGGGTATGCCTCCATGCATGCATCCATCAACACTTTAAGCATGTAGGAATGGGTGGTTGCAGCAAGTGCGTGTGACAAATGAGGAAAGGAAATCGAGCAGGTGTATGCATGCACACCCTCATTTACATTGCATACGTTATTTCCATGTGTATTACATCTCCATGCTCATTCCAAAACACATGTATTCACTCACTCTTTGGATATGGCTTTCGAATATGCTTAGGATTGATTTGGACAAGCGAAAATTGCAGATACCCCTCAGGTTTGAGCATTTCGGACAACTTCCCTCCAACAATTTTTTTTTGCAATACCCCAAATCATACTTTTCTAACAAAAACACCCTCGAATAAAAAAAAGGGTAAAAAAATACAAAAATGCCCTCCTTTCAGTTAAAAGGCCTCTCTTTTTTTCAGTCGTGGTCTCGGTCCGACAAAAGGACAGGCGGTCCAACACTAGCTACACATTGTCCGACGCATCCAACATTCGGTCTAGCAAAAGGAAATGCGATCCGGCACTAGGTGCCCTTGGTCCGGCAAATTTTTTATGGGGTCCGGCAGTTGCCTTACACGGTTCGGCACGTGATGACTTCGGTCCGATACGTCTTTACATCGGTCCCGCACATCTTTACGTCAGTCCAGCAATTGTTTACTATGGTCCGGTAGTCAACGTTTAGTTGCGTATTTTACGAGGATGTGACGTGAGCTTGTATGGACAAGGGCATTTTGGTCTAAATAAATATAACTTTTTGACTTGGGGGTATTTGCTAGAAAAGTATTTTTTGGAGGCAAAAGTTGCGAAAATAAAGTTGGTTGAGGGGAGGTTGTGTAGAAAGTCCAAGGTTGGGGATATTTGCAATTTTCCCTTTGGACAATGATGATGAATACAAAGAAAAAAATACTTAACAAATAAGGACTCGAACCACCTCAACCTCAAATGCTTCCAGAGTTATAATTAATGAAGGAACTATTTCATCTTAACATTATGATAAGGAAGGGCGATGCCTATACATTATAGGGCATTCATATGATCAAATGCATAAATGAACATGTGCTGTCTGAGCCAACTAAAAAGACCATTTACCAATTTTACACAATAAAATAACACAAAGCTTCATAAATTCTGCAAATCTTCCACTTGGTCCTCTCAGTACTCCAATATACATTGAGAACAGGAAAGAGAGATCCTTTAACTTCAAAGATTCATACTTGGGTAAGTTCATGATAGCACTTTGCTGCAGCACTTAAACCTTCCTTAGTCCGTGATCTCTTCAAACCTATTTTCATGTTACATGAGCACAATCAATAAATGAAATACCAAATAATCATATAAGTAATAGATGGGAATACAATCATAATATATGCAAAAGATGGAATGAAGAAGTTTAAAGAAACGATGGAATGAAGGCATCTGTTTATTTCAATAGGAGCAATAAGGAGTCCAGTATGCCCAAATGAGACACCTTGTAATTTCGATTTCTAAATAATGTGAACTTCTGCAAATATCAACGACCACAAAAATTTCAATCTTTGTAAAATAGCAAACATCTGTCGGAGCAAACTATGTTACATCCATGGCTGTAGAACTTTTTCAATAGGGAAAAGTTTATATAAGGTTGCAACCTTAAAATGTAGAATCACATATGCATCTCAACAATCTATAGGAAAGGTTGTTTTAACGTAAATAGCAAAGGAACAATTGCGGGAGACTGCTTTGCCGGATTGTGTGGTATGAAGCCTCTGAATCCAAACAAATTATCTCTCTCAAGAAAATAAAATAGTGTTTAGTGTAAGGATTAATGGCTAACAACCGGCTAAAGAAGATGGGGCACAAGTTCTGAAGCTACTTCAGGAGAGAGATGGAAGAAATGGTGGAGGCTTCATGATCTAAACAAGTGATGAGAAAGGGGTCGGCTTGAATCCGAGGTTGTTTCTCTCTCTAAATGATTCACTTGGAATTTTGAAGGCTCGCTAAAATGTTCAATTTACAAAGATCTTGAAGGGACGATGCAGGCCATATTAAAGACCCAGACTGAATAACAAACGTTCAACTCTATACAATGTTCTTAGGGGAGCTCTTATCGATGACAGAAATTGAGAGGAGTAAGCATGGAACTGATTCGATTTCAAGATGCTTCAATGAGATTGATTCTTTGTGAGGAGGAAGAAATTCTTATTTGGATTTCAATTTATTGGGAGGACAAATAGGGCGTTCACCCAACAAAACTTGAAAAGAAACCCTAAAAGAAAAAACCTTTTATGATGGATTTTTGGGAGATGGAAAAACCCTATTAAGAAAAAAACCTTTTATGATGGATTTTTGGGAGATGGAAAAACCCGAGAATGTTTACTTGGGGAGTGGGTTTTGGGTTTGGCTTGGACGAACACCACAAGCGTTGTGGGATGCTTCCTGTTCTCACTTTTTATGCAGTGAAAAGGCAGTATCTCAGTTACAACTCCCCACCCTTCTTCTTCTTCTTCTTCTTCTTCTTCAAATAGTGAACCCGAAGTAGCCGTGGTTACAGTCTCTGATGATTCACAACTGACGAAGACTAGGCTGAAGCATTAGGAGCAGGCTGTTGCTTGCTCCATTATGCAGTCATACTAAGTGGCTACAAATCAAAGACAATAGGTGTTTCGGCACAAGGAGGAGGATCGTTTTTGGTGAAGGATGGTTTTTGGTGGAGGTGAATACGGAAAGGCTGAGGAAGGGGATGGAGCTGTTGTGGTCACTATCAGGTATGATCTGTCATGAGGGCTTCTTTTAGGTGTGAACTTCCCACTGGTGGGCTCCTTCTCTCCCCCATCAACGGACATCTTTGGCTTGTCTGATTGGGCTAGAAGGAGTTAGAGCCTTTCTTATACTCCAAAGGTCAAAATTATGGGGGAGAATAAGATCATCTTCTTTCATCGGTCTAAGGAGGATTCTTTGATGGATATGAAGAATCGTTTTGTTCGTATTACGGGCAAGTTGTTGTCCCTTGATCTGTAGAAACCGGACTCCCATCTTTCATATTTGAGAAAAGAAAGTACGTGGATCAGGTTATCAGGTATTCCTTTTCATGCTTGGTATTCCTTTTCTGTGATGTCGATAGATGGCTTTTGATAGGGTTGACCTGTGATTTGTTAGGATCCGAATATGAAAACTGAGTGGGGCCCTCATTCCAAAAAATCTAACTCCTCAGGTGGGTCAAGAATTTTTTTCCATTGTAGTAGTGTAAGAAACAAAGGATTTAAAAAGTAACTGTCCGGGTCTACAAAAAGTTACTAATGGGGTGGTGGAAAAAAATGGATGGTAGGAGGTGGTTCGTCGTTGTAGACCTTCACCGGTTAAGGTAAATTCCAGCCATTTGCAGTGGGATGGTCACCAGAATTTTAGGACAGGGAAGAGGGATTTTCAAAATTTGAAAATCCATAAGTGGTGGATCCCAATTGGCCGTTTTGCTAAGTACCCGACGATCTCTTTGTCGAGCATTACTCACCGTGTTGATTGACCACGCGAACGCGAGGTCAATGAGGGACCATCAAGGATAGAAGGTTGTCAAAACAACAAAAAGGAAGGATTTGCTTGGCGGCAGGGAAGTGAGGCATAGTTCTCGGGATTCATGCTGACGGCAGATGGTGGCGATGTGGTGCCGCACAATTTCCCGCAGGGTACAAAAGGTAGTGCCATCTTCCCGATGCCTATTTTGAAGGCGGTGGATAGCAAGAACTTTGCATTTTTGCACGTTGGACTGAAGGAGGTGGATAAAGTTTTGGTTACAGCCATTGCGATGCTGTTAATAGGTCTTCGCCTTCGGTCGATGGTTGCGCTCCAAGTGGTGCTCGTTGTTCTTGCTGTCATGTATCCCCTGTGGCACCGTCGAGTAGCTAGGAAGGACCGTGCGTTTTAAAGGCCGGTTTTTTATCCATTGACTATGAACTCGATGGCACCGTTTGTAGTAGATGACGATGTTGAGCCCATTGCAATGGTGGAAGAGGAGGTGATGGGAGGCTCCCCGATGGCTTTAATAGAGGATGGACTATCGGTGCAGGTAGAGCAACAAGCGATGGTGGTGATGTTGAAAGATGAAGTGACTAACCCCTTGTCTGTAGTTTGTGAAGATCGGCCAGTGCTCCTGCACCTGTCTAAGGTGTCAACTAGTGATACAATTGTGGTTGCTTCTGACTTGTTGTCCCAGAGTGCTTACGATGCGGCTACAGGTAGTTCGTTGGCAAGTGAGAATCAACCTCTGAGTGATCAGGTGGAGGCCAATGTGGGATCCTTAGTGCTCGATAGCAGGATGGATTTTGACTTGCCAATAAGGGTGGTTTTTAAGGAAATTGTTGACAAACTCAGGGTTGAGAAATCGAGAAGCGTTAATGTTAAGAATAAAAAAAATGAATTGGAGAAACATGGTGGTGTCACTGAGGAGAGGATCCCTGCTAAGGATGTAGAAAAAAATAAAAAGAAAGGCAAGAGCCCTATGAAGGGTACCCAATCGTTTGCTCGGCTGATGGCTCGTGGACATCATCCTGGTGGTGTGGTTGGTAATTGTTATTTGAGACGAATAGGTGATTGAAGTCCCTTCTTCTCCGTCTTCTATGCAGGATGATTTTGATGAGACCATGGAGGAGGCTTTGATGATGGAAGAAGTCTTTTTTGGGTCTAACAAGGATGGTTCAGGTTCTTCCCTTCCTTAGTTTCCTTAATGCTTTTGCTTTCTTGAAATGTAAGAGGCCTGGGTGACCTTAGATGGAAAAATGATGTTAAGTTTTTGGTTAACAAGTATAAACCTACTACTATTATTTTGCAATAAACCAAACTTCCTAGCCCCACTCTTTCTGGGGTGAGGGAAGTCTGGGGTCATGGAGCAGTAGATTTTGTGGATATCGATTCAGTAGGTCAGTCTGATAGTATTTGGATTTTGTGGGACCCTTCTGTCCTGCACTCTTTTTGTGTCATTAAAAAAGACTTCCTTTTGCTAGTGGGCTTTGTGGGTCCCGCAGCTGATTTTCAATGGGGTCTTATGAATGTCTATGGTCCCCATTCTGTTGCCCAGAAAGAGAGTTTTATTTTGGATATATCTGAAGTTATTTCTCAGTTTGATTTTTTGATCTGTATTGGGGGGAATTTTAATTTTATTAGATGGCCGGAAGAATGTTCTTTTGGAGGGGTGGAGGGGGGGGGGGGGGGGGGGGATTCCAACAACCATGCGTCTCTTCAATAGGTTCATAGAATCCCATGCTCTCATAGATTTACCTATTGCAGGTGTGAATTTCACTTGGACTAATGAGAATATTTCTAATCCCTCTATGTCTAAGATTGATAGGTTTTTGGTTTCTGCTGAGTGGTCTGAAACCTTTCCTTTAGCCTCTATGAAAGCCCTCCCTTGACTTTCATTTGATCATACTTCTATCATGTTAACTTCTAAGCTTTGGTCGGGGGGCACAAAACCTTTCATATTCGAAATTGGGTGGTTATAAGAGAAGGATGTTCTTGACTTTATCAAGAGTACCTGGGAGAATTCTATTTTGGGTGAGACTCTTGACTTCCAAATCCATAAGAAGTTGTTGAACATTAAACATAAACTTATGGATTGGAAAAGAGAGAAGTGTTTTTCTATTAAAAAGAAAGTGGAAGAAGTGTTGGGAGCTATTGAGGAGGCTGATAAAGTTATGCAGCAGTCTGGGAAGTGGTCTGAAGAGATGGCTGGTTTTGAGAAGCTGCAAATTAAATGAGTTACAGGAGCTAAGAAGAGTGGAAGAGGTGTACTGGAAACAGAGGTCAAGGGTGAAGTGGCTGAAGGAAGGTGATATGAACACTAAGTTTTTTCATGAAATTGCTAATCTTAGGAAACGTCAAATGATGCTTTTGGTCTTATTATCCAGGGAGTTGATGCTGATGATAGTAATGGTATGGCCCAAGCTATTATGAATCACTTCCAGTGTGCCTTTATTTCTGAAGTAAAATTCACTCCTAGACTCAGTCGTGTGGGTTTTAGAGTTCTCCCGCCTAATCTCATTCCTATCTTGGATAGGGATGTCTCTATGAATGAACTAAAAAAGGTTGTCTTTGCTCTTTCGGGTGATAAGGCATCTGGTCCAGATGGTTTCCCATTAATCTTTTTCCATAAGTTTTAGAATTTGATGTTTTGTGAAGCTCAGATTTCTTAGGTTACCGATATTGCTATATTGCTTAAATGTTGCGAAGTTGCCTTAGACTTAAAGGTTAACTTCGGGAAAACAAGTGTTGTTGGCTTAAATTGCAGTGATGAGGAGGTGTTGTCAATAGCACATTGGCTGGGATGTAAGGTAGAAAAATTCCCGATTACTTATTTGGGGATGACGTTATTAGATGGACGTCTGCCAATTGCGTTATGGGATAAAATTCTACAGCGCATCCAAGTTAAACTTGATCTATGGAAGTTTAAATATCTCTCCTTTGGGGGAAGGATTACGCTTATTAAGGCTTCTCTGTCGAACTTACTTGTTAATCAAATGTCAATTTTACAGATCCCTTCTTCGGTGGCTAAGAAAATTGAAACGTTGATGAGGAACGTTTTTTGGGGATCCTCAGTGGAGACAAAGAAATTCCATCTTCTTCGATGGGATAGGGTGTGCAGGCCTAAGAAAGAAAGGGGGCTTGGCATTAGGAAAATCAAAACTGTTAATCAAGCCTTACTCTGTAAGTGGTGGTGGAGGAGTTTAATTCTTAAAGATCACCTATGGTACGAAGTCATTGCTTTGAAGTATGGGTCGAATTGTTTTGGTATGTGGGTGGGGGCTAGAAGTGGAATTAAGGGAATGTCTACTTGTTGGAGGTCTATTCATTCCTACAAAGGTTTTATTCATAGAGATATTCATTAGTCTGTGGGCAATGGCAGCAATATTTCTTTCTAGCACCACAAATAGGTGGGGGATTCTCCACTGAAAATACTCTTTCCTTTGGTTTTCCAGAGGATGGCCAACCCCAATGCTACTGTTTCAGATAGTTTTGTTCGTAGGGGTGACCAAGTTGTGTGGAATATTAATCTTCCATATAATAGAATCCCAGACTCTCTTTACTCTCAACTCTCTGGTTTACTAAGGTTATTGGAGGAAGTCTATATCCCTCTTAATGATGAGGATGAGGAGGTATGGGAGATTGATAAAAATGGGGTTTATTTGGTGAAGTCCATGTGCCTATTGCTTTTCCACGGTAGATGGAGATAGTCTATGCTTGAGATAGCCATCATCTGGAAATGGCCTCTTTCTCTCAAAGTACAAGGCTTTTTATGGCTGGCGGTTAAAAATAAGGTGCTTACGATAGATAATATAATCAAGACAGAGAAAATTCTGTCAAATATTTGTCTCATGTGTAAGGCGGATGGGGAATCTTGCAACGATCTCTTCCTTCATTGTCCGTTTGCTCTTCGCCTATGGAGTTGGTTATTTGTCTAGCTTGGGATTGCATTTGTAATGCCACCTTCAGTGCTTGGGATCTTACAAAATTGTACGGTTGATTTGTCACTAATCGGGATTGTTATTTGGCAAATTACTAGAGGCGTTATTCTTTAAGAAATCTGAAAAGAGAGAAATATGAGAGTTTTTGAGGGGAAATGTTTGCCTGTTGGAAAAATCTTGGAGAGAGTTTTGCACTCAATTTTATTATATCTTTCAATTACTAAAGTTGGTCAGGACATATCGGAAGTGGATGTCAGAAGAAATTAAATACTTTGTTTCATATGGGTTTCTTTAAAGGTATACCTATAGCAAGATGGGTGGCTCCACCCCTTGGTGTATCCAAGCTTAATTTTGACGATAGTTTGATAGGGAATCCAGGCCCAGCTGGCTTTGGTGGTGTGCTTAGGAATTGGATGGGGAACGTGATCTTTCCTTACGCAGGTCCACTTGGGACGCGTACAACTAATTTTGCACAGTTGTTTGCTCTTTTCTATGGTCAGCGTATCTTTATGGAAAAGAATGTGGGGTGTTCTTGTATCTTTGAAGGGGATTCTCTTAATGTCATTCAGTGGTGTAAAGGAGAACAGTGTCTTGGGAGCTCAAATCTTTGCTGCTTCAGATTTTGGACCTCTCATCTTCTTTTTCCTTTTCCTTTGTTCATATTTATAGGGAGGCCAATGTGTTGGCAGACTCTCTTGCTAAAGTAGATTCCTACCTTCCTGAAACTATTGTTTCTGATTCAGTAATTTTGTTCTAGCTTATTACAATTGTGAAATTTTTGTAAAAAAAAACGTCTTTGAGTCCCAAAAATAGTGCATTTTGCAACACATTATCTACACCATCCATTTTCAAGAGTTTCATATGTTTAAAGATCTTCTTGATTTTAACCATTTTTGAAGTTTAAAAATTTCTAATTAGATATGAAAATAGTTTTTAAGATAATCCTAAACAAATTTTACAACAAAATTGCATGTTATGATAAAATTTGGAGGTGCGCTTTTTAAGGTTGCAACCTTATAGAAACTGCACCCTTTTCAATATCAGAAAAATATAATAAACAACTACATATATGTTTATATATAGAAAAAAGCTAACAAACACTGACAACTATAATGAATAGTAGTATAGGTGGAATCACAATCGTTAGATCTTCATCATGTGGTTCAGAATGAATTTCAATATTTTTTCTAGAAATCGGATCATAATGAAATTTTAGATGTGTGTATTAAAAAAAAGGGCTCACAATTAAAAAATATAAAAACAATGTTTCACAAAATATAAAATAACTGAAATACCACTGAAAAATGATGGGGATAATTTAGTCATTTTAAATTATTGAAAATAATATTTCTATATTTTTATGTAGTGCGCAATAGTGTTAGGTATGTACATCCACATTTTCATATTAATCAGATTTATAAAAAAAAATTATAATTAAAATAGTGATATGTATTTTGAATCACTCAATAAAGATTTTACGGTGGGGATTTCACCTATATTATTGTTATCTAAGCACCCTAGGTGACTCTATATTTTCTTTAGATAAATAATATTTAATTATATTAATAAGTAAATGCTGTATAATTATAATAATTAAAATCAATTAATCATGATTATTATTGTTATAATTATAATATTAATTTCGTATTGTTATTAGACTATCATTGTTCTTTAATAATATATTATAAACATATTACTTATATCCAATGATCATAACATTTAACTGGCTAATGTTTGTAGCATTTAACATAAAAAAGAATTCCTCGAAAGTAAATTAGCAGACAACCTGCGAGGTTCAATTTCTCGTCAATATATCCAAACCGAGTAAAATAGAAAGATGTTTTGCGATATATTATAATAATATTTAAGCTCCCGACTTATTTATACTTAGTGTAATGTTATAATAATTTGAATAATTAATAGCCTTGCGTCTCAAGTTCCATTTCTATGGGTAAAAGCCTTATTCCCACTAAACCCACAAAAACAAAAAAAGTTAAAGTAATCTACAAATAACTAAAATAATGAATAATCATGAAAAATAAAATCCATGAATAGAAGATTTAATAAACTACATAAAAGTAATATAATTAAACAACAAAAACAAATGGGAAAAAGGTAAAAGAGGAAAATAAAATGAGTACAAATCTCCAATAGAGTTTTTCTAAGGATTTTTTGAGATATTTTTTTTTTTATTTTTGAAGGTTTTTTATCATTAACTTTGTCGAAATTCAATAAATTTGTGATATTCGTAAGATGTAATTAGAAAGTTAGGGAGATATTATAATAGTTTGCCTAGACTTTGGGTACAATTGAACAATATTATTAAATCCATGAAATTAATGAATTAATCATAAAAATATATATTACTCGCACCATTCAATCGGGTACTCCGAACAAATCAATGAAAGAGCATGAATTAATAGTGTTTAGTAACTGAAAAATACCAAAAATGAAACTTAAAAGGCAAAAACTTTATACTTGAGCGTCCACTTCTTCGTGATTCGTAAAGGCCTACAATAACAAAGAAAGACCAACAATAAAAAGAATTAATGCAAAAATATGTGAGAGAAACAAATGAACGAACCTAGAGAGAGAGATGGATTGGATGTTGGGTCTTTTCTTTCCTTCATCAACTTGAATGGATGATGGAAATGTTTTATGTTATAGGATCTAGAAGAGAAAAAATAGGAAAGATTAGAAGGGATATGGTATGTGGTAGCTACGTGAGATAGGATATTTAAATGATTTAATAAGAGAGAGAGTTAGAGAACGATAGCGTGAGGTGTTTTAAGAAGAGAGAGAAAATAGTCACATGTAAGGTAGAGAGAGACATTTAAATTATTTACCCAAAAAAAGTTATTTAAAGTAGGAGGTAATACATTAATACACGTTAATAAATAAAAATAGAGTAATCTTAAACTAAGAGAGAGGTTGTCATAATAAATAAAAGAGAGAAAAATATTGAAGGAAATAATTGAGGGCAAAGCTGACATTATTAATAAACAAAAGGGTAAAAGAAGAAGAGAAAAGGACACTGGTTGTGAAAATAGGAATGGTCATCTTCTCGCTTAATATATAAAATAATAATGGATATAGAGATGGATTGAGGTAGGGGAAAGATTCATATGTGACCATACCACAGATAAAGTATATGTGACCATGCTCTTAGTTGTCTGATATGAGTAGATGGTTAGGATGGCTTGAGTCCCAATGATACAAGTTGGCTATTAAATGTAAAATATTGATCTAACGACTTAAGAGTGTTTTGTTTTTAATTTTTATTCAATACATCATTTTACAACAAAACTGGGGGTGTGCATACATCTGATAGGGGCTTTCTCACAACCCAAGTGCTATGTGACCTTGTGATTAGAATAGCGAGAGGGTCAGAATTCTAGAGAAAGCTGACTCAAGATGACCCCGACCCGAGTGACGAGTGCAATAGAATCAACATCTCTTATGACCCGAATTCACTGTGCGAGAAGGTGGTTAGAGTAGCAATTCTAGAATTAGCACCCTAAGACGTTGTCTTAAAATGACCCCAAGTCGAATGTTTAGGCAGTAAAAGAAGCAACCAGCAAAGAGAGAGAGATGAAACGACGACGAAATAAAATAAAATAAATTAGTAGTTAAAGGAGTATGGTTTAAAGAGAAGAGAATGAAGAATGTGGATGCAAGTGTAAGGGATAAAGGGCAATTAGAGGCAATGGGAAGGTAAGGGTGGATAGAGGTCATGGGGTGTAGCAGCGGGTAGGAATTACCAAGGGAATAACGGTAGACAAGATGTTAGGTGAAGATCTAGGGGCGTGTAGGGGTTGTAGGAGTAGATAGGGATGGTTAGATGACGATCTAGGGGTGGATAGAGGTAGTGGGGATGAGAACTGGTAGCAATTAGTGAGTGCACTAGGGGCGGATGGAAGTTAAGGTGTCATAGGGGCACATGGAGATGTAGGTGTGATGGCGCGCATGAAGTAGGTAAGAGATGGAGCGGATGGGGGAATTGTAGTGTTTGGCGTGGACGGAGTGAGGGAGATGAGAGAGGCATCGAGAGTTGGACGGCGTGTGCGTGAAAGCGCGAGTGGAGAGTTGGACGACCTCACATAAGGCGCGGACCCGTCACTTGATGGGGGAGGGTGAGAGCAAGACGAGAGAAAAGATGAGGAGGGAAGCTGCAAGAGGAAAGAAAAAGGGAGGAAGCTGGGTCCGCGCCTAGATGCAGGTTTGTGATTTAGACGAGAGATAGGGAGTAAATGAGTAGAGAGAGAGAAGGAGAATGAGAGGTGCTCGAACCAGCCTTGAGTTCGAGTAGGAGAGAGAGAGAGGAAGGGGGATGGGGGGACTTAGCCCCGGGTCTGAGACCAAGAGCGGGAGGGGGAAAGAAAGAAGAAAGAAGGAACAAGAGAGAAAGGAGAGAGAGGGGATAAGAGAGAAAGAGAGGGAAAACTGAGAGAGGGGCAGAGAGAGAGGGAGAAGAAGAGAAAAAGAGAGTGAAGGAGAGAGAGAGAGGGGGAAAATTGAGAGAGGGTGAGAGGGAGAAGAAGAGAAAAAGAGAGTGAAGGAGAGAAAAAGGGAGAGAGAAAGAGAGAGAAAGAGAGGGGACCGGGGGCTTAGACCCTAGTCCGAGACTGAGTGAGAGAGAGAAGAGAAAGAGAGAGAAGAAGAGAGAGAAAGAGAGTAAGGGTGGTTACCTAGTGTGGCCCTTGAGTCCAGACCGAGAGGGGGGGGACTAGGTTGGTCGTAGTTTTTTTGATGTACCATTGAAGGTGGGTCCAGTACTTTGATGTTGAGGTGAAGGTGCAGGGTTAAGGCTTATGAATTAGGGACTATGGAAAGTGGGCCTAAGGTTTATGGGGTAAGAACAATGAGAGATGTGACTAGGGTGTATGGGAGTAGAGATTAAGGGAGATGAAAGTAAATGGTTTTAAGTTGGGAGTGGGAAGTTCTAAGTTGGAAGTGAGAGATTCTCTCTCATTTCTTTGGGGTGACGAAGATAGAGTAAAAAATCACAAACTAAAGGGAACCTCAATGTTTTTAATTAACTTTTTGCCAGCACTTTGAACTTACATCTAACTTAGGGTTTCAAATGAGCATAAGGTGCTTATATTTCATTCCCTTGAAATAAGGATGGATAATTAAAAGTAAGCCACATTGTAAAAAATTCCAATTTTTGTGAATTAATATTGAATCTCGTTTTTAGGGCAAAATGACAACTTTGCCCTCACCTAGAATCTTGAAAATGATGAGATGGTCCCCAAAAAGACACCATAGACTATGGTGACCGTTCGATGCTTATTTCGGGCACTTCCGACAACCTTCTAGCAAAAATAACATCGTAAAAGTGATGATCTTGATCAGATAATCATTTTGATATATGATTTGATCATTGAATCGAGGTTTCAAACCCTTCTTGAAATCTAGTGAAAGATGAGAAATTTGCAATCTTGAATGCTTGATATTATCCGTTTCTATAGTGGTAATTCGAGCGACCAAATGCTGTAGAATTGATGCTTGAACTATTATGTTTGTTTTGATACCCTTTGATCGTCTTGAAATGGATTTTTAAGGATGAACCCAAACTCTGACAAAGTTCTATAAACTTGTGATTCTTTGACTACCAATCTGACACAATCTATGGTGTTTCAAGTCTTCATTTTGATCACAAATTAAAAAGGATACTATCACGATCATTTTGTGATAAATTTCGTCCATTTTGGTGTCCATTTGAGCACATTCCAATTTTGAGAAGTCACCGAAAAATGTGATTTCAACCACCGAAAAAGTATGCCTTCTTCAGCTCAAAATTTGGTGTTATTTGTCCTCCGATCATTCATAAAAATTGTATCAAACTATAGCCTTCGAAGCACGGTCGCAACGGACCCATACGTGCGACGATCCAACATCGGGATCTCGAGCTATGGCCTCTCAAAGAATTGGATGTTCTTCTTTTTAAAATCTGAATTTTCATGTTTCGAGTCCATCTTATCTCTAATAATTCTCTCATTTCGGGCTATGCCATGATGCATGCCATATGTCAAAATGAGCGTATTGTCGAGATCAAGCTCGTGTCCGAATTTGAGCTTAATGGGACCCAAAATGAGCAAGTTATGAGCATTTGAAAATCATCTCAAAATGAAAAAAATACAGTTTCCATAAATAAAAACTGGTTCACCGAGGCTGCACCGCAATAGCGTAAAACCCATTTTTCAGTGAACGGTATACCAGTGGCCTTCTCTCGTGTGTGGCCTTCTCTTACCCCATGCAAACCCCACAAACAACCCGACTCTCTCGCTTTGTTTCTCTCTCTAAAAACCCTCTTACGCCTTGCAAAAGGAGTTTCAAGCATAGCACCTTATAAAGCCAGAGGACTCACCAGGGTAATCACACCGCCAAGAACCCAAATCTCTACCCTACTCAAGCCCCTTTTATCTCTCTACCCAAGCTCCTTCTCTCCATCTCTGCAACCCCAAGCTCAGTCAAGTGACGTTGCACACGACTCAACGTGGTCTCTCTTTCCCTCTCTCTCTCTCTCAAATTGATCTCTGTTTCAAAGTGGTCTCTCTCATTCTCTATCTTGGTCGCATAGGTATGCATGATGCTTATGAGAGAGAGATGTTTCCCAAGGAGAGGTATCTACTGTTGCTCGCTTTCATTATATATACTTTTCTATATATATGTGGAAACGGATGAGCTTAGCCCGCTCGTGGACCCCATTCATATGCACCCGACGACTGCGATCAAAAGTTGGGCAATTGATGGTCAAGATGCGTTCGCAAAGGTCCTACCATGTTGAATTCAAAAAACATCTTTTCAATAACCCACTGACACACAGTACTGACCCACTGACACATAGAAAAATGCGAGTGGCTCTCGCTTCCAAATCACGGGGTTTTCTCTCTCCTCAAAATGCGAGCAGCTCTCTCTCTCTCTTCAAATTCAGGGGATTTTTTCTCTCTCTCTCCTCCCTGGTTTTCTTTCTCTGTCCTCCTTGATTTTCTGCCTCTCGCTCCCTGTAACTTCTTAAACAAAAATCGCACGCCCCATTGATAGGAGCTTAGCCCCTCCGCTCTCTCTGTCTCTCGCTCCCTATGCCAAGCCCCTCTCTCTCTCTTTGCCAATCCTACTGCTGGTGCACCCTCTCTGCCTCTTTCTCCCCTAATCGCTTAGAAAATCCCATCGGCCCCTCGTCTTCCCTGTCCAAAGGCCCGTCCCACAGGGAAAAACCAAAGGCCGCTAGCGCACTGGCTCTGCCCCTCGAGCACCGTCTCGCGCAAGTACTCTCTCTCTCTCTCTGTATTTGACTCATACAATCTATTATAAACAATTTCCATTATCGATTTGGGGGAGTTTGGGTTTTTAGTGGAATCCCAAACAATTTTGGTGGAATCCACCTCAAATTTTCTTTTTGATGCAAATGTCACGTACGTGGTATGTGAATAGTGGAAAGTCCGGATGAATTTATCGAGTCTCTATTGGGAGCGCAACATGAGGTAGCTACTTCATTTGGTGTAAACATTGTTCTAGTGGAGAAATACATTTCTCGACCACGACATATAAAAAGTCCAGGTATAGTTCGTCTGACTGCTTAACCTCTTCAGTAGGGCAGGACTGTTTGCATGGTTCATCATATTTGGCTGCAACAAAATTTTACTAATTTGCTGGACTGTAAGAGAGAATCTTGTGGTTCTAGGTGGTTGGATGCCTAAATTTGTAGTTTCTTATATTAAACTGCCCACAACATTTACATATTTGGATTTTTCAAAGAATGCATTCAGCCAGATGGTCTTTACCAAACTACAGGAAATGTCATGCACCCAATTATGAAGCCTCTTACAATGGATTTTTTTTATGACATTCAATGATTAATTTTGTTTTGGCGGGCATATTCAACCTCACAATGAGCATTGATCTATTTTAGCCATGGTTTTTCTGTCCTTTCTGGCCTGATACACGACATGTATTTGTTGATGTTGGACTTGGATTTCATGAAGAATTTATAATGTTTGAAGCTTTGGAGTTTATATTCGTAAAGGAAGCAAGACTTGCCCGGTAAATCCACCTCTACTGTTATTCTTGAACTTGAAGCTTCAGTTGGTAGAACTCGTGCTTTTGGATCACATGTTTATATGCTTTGTGTGTTTGAATGCAATCTAGAAATGACCACTAACCTTCATAAGTTATTACTTTTAGCAATTTAATTCCAATTTCAGTGTCCTAGTTGTCAAAATAGTTTTATCTTGATATAGAACCATCTATTGAAACATGATTAAGTACACATCAAATTATACCCTCCATAATACATCGAAGTATGTGAAGGGAAAATTAAGGGCCAGTTTGGATGTAACCAAAATCCTCATTTTTATTGATGATTGTTTGAAAATCTATGCCAAAGGGTTAAAAGTTTATTATGGATGTTTGTTTGAAAATGTATTTTTGTAGTTTGCAGTTTCACGTTGGGTAAGTCAAAAAACTGAGATAGATCCTAAGAATCCAGTCAGTGTGACATCTAGCACATGCCCAAATATAGGCAGCATTGATGAAATCCCTGACGGTGGTTGTGGCTCACCAAACAAAGGCCATGAAATAGAAGAATTATGTATAGGAATGATGTTTGGATAAGAGGATGATGCATATGAATTCTTCAAGTCTTATGCATTGACCAAAGGTTTTGGTATTCGCAGGGGGAGTAATCATAACAAGAAAGGTAAATGGATCGATAGGGTTTATGTTTACTCGAAGGAATAAACAAGAAAAACCTAATAAAAGTGAAAATGTTTACCCTGAGTTAAGGTGTAGGTGCAAGGTTAGGATGTGTATAAGTAGTCAAGAAGATGGCGAGTAGAAAGTGACTAGCATCGTTAAAGATCATAATCACTAGAAAAGCTCATCTAATTAGCACACATCGATCATTGTCGAGTGCTACGAAGTCATTAATACATTCAATGAGCTCGGCAATGGTTAAGCCTAGACATATTCTTAGAGGAGAAGAGGGCAATTTAATTTTGCAATGGCTCTATAAAAAGAACCAATCGAACCGATCATTTTTCTATAAATTGAGATTAGATGATGATGAACATATTTACAGTATCTTATGGGTAGATTGTACATCTAAAGTTTCCTATCAATGATTTTCTGATGTGGTTACCTTTGATACCACATACAAGACAAATACGTTTGGTATGCCCTTTGCACCTATACTTGGTGTAAATCACCATTTCAATACAACTTTATTTGAATTTACACTCATATTTGAAGAGAAGATAGAATCATTTATATAGGTATTTGAAAAGTGGTTGGAAGCCATGGGTGGATGGCAACCAAGTGTTAGTCTCACAGATCAAGATCCTGCAATTTCATATGCAGTGAGACAAGTTCTTTACCAAAGTAAGCATCATTATTGTAAGTGGCACATATTTGCGAAAATCAAAGAAAAAATGCGTCATGTCTTGCGTATGCATCCTTCTTATTTAGATACCTTTAGGAGGTGTGTGGCTAGCCCAACAATTGAAGATTTTGAATCGAGATGGAAATCAATGATCGAGAATTATAAGTTGGAAGACAATGAATGGCTCGGTAGGCTTTATGGTTGTCGCATGTAATGGGTTGATGCATACTTGGTTGGCACGTTCACTGCGGGTATGACCTCTACTCAAAGGAGTGCAGGAATGAATAAACACTTTAAGATGTACTTGACACCCAGAACAAGATTGCGTACATTATTAGAAGCTGTCGCAAAAGTCCAAGATAAGAAGGTACGAAAAGAGCGAAAAAATGACTTGACAGATATTCAAACAACTCCAGTATTGCAAACAACCACTTTCATTGATTCACATGCATAAAAAATCTATACTCAAAAGATTTTGAAGATATTTGGGGAAGAGGTGGCTAATTGCTTTAATTTTACGAGAGAGACAGTTGAAGACAATGGACAGGTTGCTATGAACCATGTCAATGAAGATGACAATTCTGATAGTTGTAGTAACACACCAAATGAAAGTAACCATTGCCGCAATGTCCTTGAACCTGCACGAGCACAGACAAAGGATGACCGGCCACTAAAAGATTGAAAGCTCGTTCTGAAGGATGGAAGCCGAAGACAAAAAAAAAGAAATGCACAATCTGCAATGGCAGTGGACATGACAAAAGGAACTGCCCGTCGTTCGTTTGTGATAGGTACAATGGCATACCTTTATATTATTTTGATTTGCAATTATATTATCTTCATTATTGTTGATGTATTTGATTTACAATTGTATTAGCTTCAATTGAAATGCTAACATATGAATTTATCTTCCTCTTACAACGCTAAGGACAAAACATGGTGTAAGCTTCAGACCCATAAGAAGGCAGCAAATGCGAGTTGATGGTAAGAAGCAATTGCTTGGAAGGCATGTTTGCAAGTTCATTTTGAAATATTTTTATATGCGTGTAAGTTCATATTTGTAATTTCATTTGGAACACTATTGTCACTCATCATAATGTGTTTTATGTCTCAGATAGAGACGACAAATTCATATGGAACAACTTCAAAGGACGAGCTATGTTGCTTTTTTTTTTGAAAAGTTTGTTGTTAAACAATTGGCATTATTGATGTATGTTGTATGCCATTCACTCAAAAAAAGGATGTAGGTTATATGCTATTGTACTCTTTTCACTTCTTTTTGGGTTGTAAGGTGATTGGGTACAAGAAAAGAACGATTATTTGAAAAAGGGCAGGACTACTGAACTTTATATGAACAATTTTGTTATTGAATGGAATACCCCATTTGGCAGGTAATTGATGAATTGTATGTAATATTATAGTTATCAAATACAATGTATTATCACTATAGCATGAGTCTTTCAATTTGTTAAGTGTCCAATCCAAGTAATGGTATACTACATTTACGGAGACAAAGAGTAGAGAGAGAGAGAGAGAGAGAGAGAGAGAGAGAGAGAGAGAGAGAGAGAGAGAGAGAGAGAGAGAGAGAGAGTAGTAGTAGTAGTAGTAGTAGTAGTAGTAGTAGTAGTAGTAGTAGTAGTAGTAGTAGTAGTACGTAGTACGTACGTACGTACGTACGTACGTACGTACGTACGTACGTACGTACGTACGTACGTAACGTACGTACGTACGTA
>NW_006499364.1:6088094-6119083 GCF_000471905.2 Amborella trichopoda | reverse complement strand
GAGAGAGAGAGAGAGAGAGATGGACGTGCAAATATGTGGTTTTCAAAAATTTTGATATCTAATTGGGTAATGTATGCCTTTTGTGAAGGACACTATTTGAACACATTTTTCCGCACCTTGAGTCCCTAATGCGAAATAAAAGAGAGGCTGGTCAATAAAGCCTTGACGTACAGTGAAATTCCCAACAGTCTCAAAATTTCCCCAGAACGGGTCAGAATCTTCCTAAAGACCTCAAAAATCTACTTGCCAAGTTTCGTTGTAATCTGGCATGTTTAAGGCAGCGCAAACAAAGAAACAATTCTAGAAAAATCAACCTCTAACACCCTAAAATGGATCTCGTAACCAGAATTTTATTTTCGATGCTTCAAATAGCTGTGGGACCGTTACCATTAGATCTGACACGGTTGAAAACCCCTATAAGTCAAGTTTCAGCTTAATTGAGCGCTCCAAGACAAAGTTATGGGTGAAACATTAAAAAGGGGTAGACCGCACGCTCTTCCCATATGGCCTCCCTTCACCAATGTCCATTAAAGGAGGCTGGTCTGTGCTGTCCCGAGCGGCAACTTCAAAGACCCGTATCTCACTCGTTCGAGTCAGATCGCACTCAAATTTGGTGGGTGTGTTCATCTTGTCAAGACGAGCATTTTGATATGTCGCACGACCCCATGATGATATCCGAGCAGGGAGAAAAGGTAGAGAGAATTTGACAATTCATGAAGATAGTTGCAGAAAATTCAGTAGCAACATGCCTTGCTCGACCAGCCATATCACAATGCTCGCGTACTCAATCAACGTGAAACTAATTGTATTATGTACGTAAGGTCTGAGGCTATCTTTGGTCTGAACCTCGGGTACGATGAACGGTTGGATTTGGCACATGAAGGTGTCAAAATTACTGCAGATTTTGGCCTTTGGATTTTAAGATTCCGGCCAAATACCCAAGACGGCGAAATCTTTGTTTGGACACAAAATCGAGCTGCGTTTGTTGCAACGTATTCGTGACAGCATGATCAATGCAATTCAGTGAAGAAACTAATGAAAGACATCAAGAAACATGCACACTATCGATCAGAAGTTTTCAAGATCTACGCAAATTTCGAGTCGCATGATCGTGCCCTAAAAATGTGATCCATGGTTCGAAGTTGGTATCAAATTAATCGTCATGCCAAGCCTGACAAGAAAGCAATCATCTTTTGGCCAAACGGATGCCGGAGTAACCCTAATCATCTATGGGAGATCACGCAAGTTCTAGGGCAGCAGCAGGGATTGTTTTGAAATTTCATCTATTGTTAGGTAGGTGCAAAACAGTCCTTTTGCACCAACATTTAGAATTTTTTTTAATTAATTAAATTGTAATTATCATTAATTATGATAGTTTTTTGACGTACACTCATGTTTGGGTCCAATTCTATAAGTACATGCTAAACATAATTGTTAAAGGACCCTTCATTTTTCAATACTCATCAATAAAATTTGAGAGTTTTCACGATCAAATTATGGGCACGTCTTGGAGAGAGGAGAGAGAAAAAAATATCTGATACCCTTTGATGAAGGTAATTTTCTCTCTCCTCCTCTCATCTATCACTTTCTCTCTCCTCATCTCATATCTCTCTTTCTCTATCCTCCTTTCATTTCTTTCTATCTCTTTTTATTTCTCTTTCTCTTTCTTTGTCTCTATCTTAATCTTTCTCTCTCCTCTCGTTTCTATCTCTCTTTTCTTTTTATTCTTTGATATTTTTTATTCACTTTCCTTCTCTCTCTTCTATCGTTATTTTCTTTTTCTTCACTTTCCTTCTCTCTCTCTGTGTTTCTCTCTCTTTATTCTCTGATCATGCATGGTGGAGCCTATCGCTGAGTGCGATGTCCTCCTACTTCTGGGGCATCGATAGTGGGTCGAGCCTTAACTGAAGTGGCGGGCCGGGCCTTTGTCAAGGTTCCTCCTATTCCCTTGTATCATGGATGGTGAAAGCTCATTGTCATCCATGGTTTCTCTCTCTTTTAATTCTTGTGTCACAGACAGTGGAAGCTCATTGTCATCCATGTTCTCTCTCTCTCTTATTCCCCTGTATCATGGACATCAGAAGCTCATCCCTGTCCATATATTCTCTCTCTTTTAATTCTTGTGTCATGGACGACGAAAGATCATCATCGTCTATGTTTTCTCTTTCCTCTTCTCTTCTATGTCTTGGGCGGTAGAAGCTCATCGCCGTCCATATTTTCTCTCTCTTCACTTCTCTGTCATGGACGGCGGACGCTCATCGCCATCCATGTTTTCTCTCTCTTCTAATTCTTGTGTCATGGACGACGGAAGCACATCGCCATCCATATTTTCTCTCTCCTCTTTTCTTCTTTGTCTTGGGCGGTAGAAGCTCATCACCGTCCATGTTTTCTCTCTCTTCGCTTCTCTATCATGGACGGTAGAAGCTCATCGTTGTCCATGTTTTCTCTCTCTTCTCTTCTCTATCATGAATGAAAAAAGCTCATCGCAGTCCATATTTTATCTCTCTTCTCTTCTCTGTCATAGACGGCGGAAGTTCATCGCCATCCATGTTTTCTCTCTCTTCTCTTCTTTGTCATGGACGGCAGAAGCTCATCGCCGTCTATGTTTTCTCTCTCTTCTCTTTTTTGTCATGGATGGTGGAAGCTCAGCGTTGTCCATGTTTTCTCTCTCTTCTCTTCTTTGTCATAAACGGCGGAAGCTCATCGCCATCCATGTTTTCCCTCTCTTCTCGTCTGTGTCATGGACGGCGGAAGCTCATCGACGTCTATATTTTCTCTCTCTTCTCTTCTCTATGATGAACGGTAGAAGCTCATCGCCATCCATGTTTTCTTTCTCTTCTCTTCTCCATCATGAACGGCGGAAGCTCATCGTCTCCCCCCGCCCTCGACTACCGTACTTACGCGGTAACAAGCGACCGAGCGCGGGTTCGTGATCCAAGGTAACGTTTGTCACTCAAGAAGAAGTGGACTGAACGCTTTTATTTTCGGTAATCGAGCAAACCATGGAAAAAGAACTAAAATAATAACTTAACTAACAGGTGAACATCGACAATCCCAAACACCAAAAATCCATTATATATAAGTTTATTCCAAAATGTTACATTCAGTTCAGGGCATTTAGGCCCAATATTACATATATCAACAAAGAACAAAAACCTAGGGTCAAACACCCCTGTCATAAACAAGATCTAAGCACCTTCTTCGCGAAATCTAACTTCAACCTCCCGCTGCAAAACACGAGTTCCCAGCCCTGAACCTATCGCTATCAATCTACGAGGACAGGAGAAAAAAATTGAATGAGCTATAAAGCCCAGTAAGTAAATCTAGTATTATGCATCTATAGTGATTCTATTCGTATGTGATAACAATTCAATCCATCAATATAAAATCATAGTTTAGCACATATGAATATTAGATAAAGACAGCGATTATGAACATTTCATTTACACGACAAATATTACTAAATTTGTGCGATCATGAGCATTTAATCAGCGAAATCATTAACATTCAATCAATGCAATCCTAAACATTCCTTATTCAGAAATTCGATCATTACTCACTCACTCCCTAAATCAGCTACTCCCATAGTAGATGCCCTATCTATCAGTCTGAGCCAATCCCATTGCTTAAGACCTCTACCATCATATAGGAGGGAGGGTAATAACAATTGGGGTAATCCACTTCGTAATACCTTCAACACACTCACACAGTGCCCAACGCACATTGAGGGTTCAATAGGACCTTACCTTGCAAGGTATCAATCATTTCATAAATCTAGGGTATGACCCTCTATCATTTCCCTTAACCTGTTCCTATCATTATGCAGGTTAGGGAATATGCCGGCATCACTTTCCTTATTACTGATGAGTGTCCCATCGCGTAGCAGACGATATCATAACAATATCCACTACCGGTGAGTGTCCCACCGCGTAATGATCAATATCAATATAAGCGGTGGCCATCCATCATAATATTATAATAGTATCCACTACTGGTGAGTGTCCCATCTCGTAATGGTCAATATTAATATAAGCAGTGGCCATCCATCACAATGTCATAACAATATCAACTACCATTGAGTGTCCCATCGCATAATGGTCAATATTAATATAAGCAATGACCATTTATCATGTTCAAGCATTCAATTCATTCACATCAGTCAATGTCTCATACAGATGAATCATATTTCATCATATTATTTAGCAAAAGTCATTTATTTCATAAGCTTTCACAGGGCGTTTAAACATAAGTCTTCTCAATTGCAATTGGCATTCATTATGAATTCACTTCATCACTATTGTACTCGTGGCCTCGATTATCTGACATAGCACAGTCATAAGACATCATTCACATATCTTTATGGCATTCACATGAAATTCATCATATGGTATTCACATTTATCACATAACAAGAAAGCTTAGTGTCTCACGGATATAAAACTGGTACAATGACATGCCCCTCTTACAAGGACGTAGCTCCCAATCTAGGGGGAGTTTCAAAATGCCTCAAACATGAAACTTTAAGCTTACCCACATACCATTACAAAGATAATAATTTGAAAGAATTTGGGTGTCATTTGATGGGTCTATAGCTCAGTGCAAAGTGAGTATTAGTTGCTGGAAATCTTCCCTGCAATAGCGCGCAATGACATGTTCGTGCATTTCGGGGCATAATTTAAAATCCGTAAGGAATTTCAAAAACCTCACTACGTGCAACTTTGAGTACATTCACAAACCTTTCCAATGGTGGCATATTTAAGGTGTTTGGGCACCATTTTCTGAGTCAAAAGCATGGCCCAAAGAGGGCCATAGTTGCTGAAATTAGCAATGACTGTGAGCGGTGTTGTGTCTCGACGTCTTAGGCCATATCTTTTAATCCATGTGCAATTTTATCATGGCATAAAAAGTAAACTTGGATTAGACATGTATGTATTTCAATTGGAACCAATTTGGTCCCATTTGGACACAATTTGGCCATCGAACATTTTGATACAAAAACAATCAAACTTATGGAAATTCTTATTCTCAAGTTAACATGCTTTTAAAGAACACTTAGTATGTCCTGGCCAAGCTATACTTTGGGCTCGGAACCTTATTCATGATAAGGAGTCTCACATTGAGCAATTTCATGAGTTTCCATAAATAAAAAGATCATATATGTGGTAAAAACAGTCATGACATTTAGAAGCATAAATCTGAAATTGCAACTTCATGTTAACCCATTTATGCTTCACATTTTTTTCATTCTATCATCTTACCCATTCTAAATATTTGTTCTTTACATAAACCATGGATGCATAAAAGCTAAACCCACTTACCTTAAACTCCCACAGTATCTCAAATCCCCACTCCCTGCCTTCGCGGGCTTTCCCCTAGCTCCACCAGTGGGTTGTCTTCAAGGGGTAGTAGTGAACTTCAAGAGAGAGAGAAAGAGTTGAGAAAATGGAAGAGATGGTGCTACCCAAGGGAGGAAAAGGCTTAAAAAGGAGAGGGTGGTAGGAAAAAATTGTGGCTGACACAATCGCACGCGGCTTTGACTTGCACGAAGCGGCACTGACAGGTGGCAACTATACAATTTGACCAAACACACACAACAATGTTCCCATCCACAGCCGGTGATGCTCACATACACAGTCGGCGCTGGCCCTCCACACGTGGCGCTGCCTCTCGCACACGTGGTAATGCTCTACTATCTCCCTTTTACTTAGGCGGCGTTAGGTCTTAAATTTACAAACGGCGATGGGTCTCTTTACACAGCTGGCGTTGGGTTTCCTTTATACAGTCGACGCAACCTCTTCTCTTACACAGCTGACGTTGGGTTTCCTTTACACAGCCGACACGACCTCTTCTCTTACACAGCCGGCGCTAGGCTTCTATCTCACTCTTGCTCACCGTGCACGTCATTAGACTAGGAAAAAAAAGTTGTCCTTACATCATCTTCCCCTTAAAAAGGATTTTGTCCTCAAAATCATATATTAATAAAAAAGGTGGGGGTATTTCTCTTTAACCTCATCGTCTCGTTCCCATGTCGATTCTTCCCTTGAATGATAATATTGTCATTGCACTCGGACCAAAGGAATTTATTTATTGCGCAATGCTTGTACCCTACTGTCTAATACCCCAATTGATTGTTCGACATAAGTCAAATCCTCCCTGAGCAGAATTGGTTCACAGTTCAAGACATGGGTCGAGTCAGGTTGATATTTCCTCTGCAGTGATATATGGAATACATTGTCGATGCTGGCCAGTTTAGGTGGCAGAGCAAGTCGGTAAGCCACGCTTCTAATTCTTTCCATGACTTCAAAAGGTCCAATGAATCGTGGGCTCAATTTCACCATTTTACTAAATCTCATAACACCCTTGGTTGGTGATACCTTCAAGAAGACCCGATCCCCCACTTCAAACTCAAGGTCTCTCTGATGATTATCGACATAGCTCTTTTGCTAACTTTGGGAGGTCTTGAGCCGTTCTTTGATTAAGGCAATCTTCTCAGAAGTCACCTGAACTATCTGGAGCTCTAATAATCTTCTTCGCCCACCTTATCCCAACAAATGGGCGACCTGCATGTCCTTCCATACATGGCCTCATAAGGTGCCATTTGAATACTGGCTTGAAAATTGTTGTTGTAAGCAAATTCTATCAAAGGTATATGGTCTTCCCAACTTCCCTTAAAATCAGTGACACACACCCTTAACATATCCTCTAAGGTTTGAATGGTTCTCTCTGACTGTCCATCGGTTTGGGCGTGAAAGGCAGTGCTGAAAGTAAGTCTGGTCCCCAAAGCTGATTGTAGATTTGTCCAAAATCTAGAGGTCAATCTGGTGTCCCTGTGTGACATAATGATGATGGGCTCCCTGTGCAATCTCACAATTTCTCTGATGTACAACTGGGTCAGCTTATCTAGAGTATAGGTCGTGCGAACTAGTAAGAAGTGACCATCTTTGGTTAATCGGTCCACCACGACCCAAATACTATCATGCCCTGCACTTGATTTTGGTAATCCAATAACAAAATCCATCGTGATGTATTCCCATTTCTACTATGGTATGGGTAGGGGCTGCAATAGTCCAGCAGGTTTCTGATGTTTTGCCTTTACTTGTTGGCACGTCAAACACCTAGCAATAAATTGTGCCACATCTTGCTTCATGTTGTTCCACCAGAAGGCCTTTTTCAAATCCTGGTACATCTTCGTACTCCTTGGGTGTACTGTGAAGCGGGAATGGTGTGCTTCCTTTAGGACAACCCTTTTTATTTTCTTGTCATTAAGAACACACACTTGGTCCTTAAACCTTAACAAGTCATCACTACTTATGGAAAAATCTTCGTTTCCCTCCATTTTCAGTTCTTCAAGGATTTTTATTAGCTGAGGATCTCCTTTTTGGGCGGTTCGGATTTGTGGAAGGAGTTGGGGTTCCATCCTTAGACACGACATCATTCCTTCCCTTTCACTACGGCACTGAGATGGGTGCCACTGCACCACATCCTCTAATAGCTTCCTTTCTCAAACCATCAAATGTGTCACATAGACCACAACTTTTCAACTTAAAGCGTCGGCTACTACATTAGTCTTGCATGGTTGGTAATCAATTGTACAATCATAACCATTCAATATGTCCATCCATCTTCTTTACCTCATATTCAACTCTTTTTTGGGAAATAGATACTTGAGGCTTTTGTGGTTCGTGAACATCTTAAAACTAGGCCCCTTAAAGGCAGTGCCTCCAGATTTTTAAAACGAAGACTACCGCCGCAAGATCCAAGTTGTGAGTTGGGTAGTTCTGCTCATACGGTTTTGGTAGCCTGGAGGCATACGCAATGATTTTACCTCTCTACATGAGTACACATCCGAGCCCTTTATGAGATGTATCGGTGTAAACCACAAAGTCTTCATTCCCCTTGGGTAAGGCAAGTATTGGGGATGTGACTAGTCTCTTCTTAAATTCCTGGAAACTCTTCTCAGACTCCTCTGACTATATAAATTTTGCATTCTTCTGAGTCAATCGAGTCAGGGGAAGCGCTATCTTTGAAAATCCTTCTACAAAGCGTCTGTAGTACCCTGTCAATCCTAGAAAGCTACGAACCTCGGTCACATTTGTTGGCCTTTCCCACTTAAGTATGGCTTCGACCTTAGAGGGAGCCAAAACTCGATCTTGCTCAACTTAGCATACAATCTTTCTGACTTCAAAGTTTGCAAGACAATTCTTAGATGTTGTTCATGTAATTCCCGACTCTTAGAATATGGCAAGATATCATCGATAAAAACCATTACAAAATCATCTAAGAAGGGTCTAAACACCCTATTCATCAAATCCATGTACACAGAGGGAGCATTGGTTAACCCGAACGGCATCACAAGAAATTCATAGTGACCGTATCGAGTTCTGAAAGCGGTCTTTGGGATGTCCCCCTCCTTGACCTGCAATTGATGATACTTGATCAGAGGTCAATCTTTGAAAATACTTGGGCACCTTAGAGCTGGTCAAAGAGGTCGTCAATCCTAGGCAGAGGGTACTTAGTTTTCACCGTCACTTAGTTCAACTGCCTATAGTCAAGGACTCATCCTTCTTCTTCACAAACAGGACCGGTGCACCCCAGGGCGACACAGTAGGTCGGATCAATCCCTTATCCAATAATTCCTGCAACTTCTCTTTTAACTCTTTCAATTCCACTGGAGCCATTCTATATGGGGCTTTGGAGATGGGAGCAGTGTCAGGTACTACTTCTATCTCAAATTCGATTTCTCTTTCTAGAGGTAGGGATGGAAATTCCTCTGGAAACACCTCCGAGTATTCTTTTACTACTGGTATCCCTTCCAATAGGGTCTGAACACCCGATTCTCAACCACATAAGCTAGGTACCCTTCACACTTCTTAGCCAGAAGGCTAGAGGCTCGGAAGGTAGAGATGAGGTGTAATGGGGGACTGTCCTTAATGCCACTGAAGTGTATTTCTGCTTGATCGGGACATTTAAAAGTTACGGTCTTTCCATGGTAGTTGACGATGGCATGGTGTGTAAACAACAAATCCATGTCTAGAATCACATCAAAGTCTTGAATATCTAGGTGGATTAGATCCACAGGTAGGTCACACCGATCAATTGTAAGCTTACAATGCATGTATGCTCTATCAGTTTCTATAGAGCCTCCCACATGCGTGCATACTACTAAAGTATCGTTGAGACATGCAGGGGCAACATTCATGTAATGGGCAAAATGGGGTGCAACAAATGAGTGAGAGGAACCAAGGTCAATTAAAACTTTAGCATCAACATCACAAATTGAGAGCATACCTCTGATCATCGAGGTGGATACCTTGGCCTCTTGTTCAGTGAGTGTGAATACTCGCCCTTGGGTCTTCAGGTAATCCTCGACCTTCATCATAGGGAAGTCCTTCACCCAGTAGTCAGGCTTAAGGCATTTCAAACATACATTCTTCTTTTGGTAGCATTTCACGGTAGTGTGGTTGCTTCTCCCACAATAAGCACAAATCAGCCATTGGTCAATACCCATATTGCCTGGAAGACTCTTCCGGATCCTCAAGTTAGGTGGGCAAGGCTTCCCTTTGGTGTTTCTCCTCGAAAACTGTTGGGGTTTCTTCCCAAACTTTCCCAACGACATTGATTTCGTTTTTCCTTCCTTCCTTAACAGGCTATCATCGCAGTCGTTTTCCATCTTCAAGGCATGGTCTACCATTGGGGCATACGACTTTATATTGGCCGACATGACTCTATTCTTCATATCCGGTAGCAAGACCCTTTCAAATTTTGGCTGCCTTTCGTGCCTCGGTATTTATGATGTGGGGCGCATACTTAGAGAGCTCTGCAAACCGGGCAGTGTGTTGTTCAACTGTCAAACCCCCTTGCTGAAGTTCAATAAATTCTACTTCCTTCCTTTCCTTGATTGAGTCAGGGAAGTACTTTTCGTCAAATGCTGCTTAGAAGTTTTCCCAGGTGACCTCGATCCCTTCCTCCCTCCAAGTCTGCTTCACCGAGTCCCACCAGTACTTTGTTCCCCCTTACAACATAAAGGCCCCTAGCTTAACGTTTTGCTCATCCGAGCAGTGTAACACCTCTAAAATCTTCTCCATTTGCTTCTTCACCTTCTCAGCCTTCTCCACGCCTCCATGCCCCAAAAAGGTGGGGGGTGCCATTCTCCTAAACCTCTCCATGAGGCTACTGTCATTCTGCTCTAGTGTAGGGGTAGAATGGGTTGGCATCGATTCATTCATCATTTGGGTCATAGCCCCCAGAGTTCTATAAAACTTACCGAGTGCCTCGGTATTGTCATTACTGGAACTCGCGTTGTGTGTATGAGCTCTCGACATCCTTTACCTAGTCACAAGAACATCCAATCACTTGTCTACCCCAATACTAATCTAAGGACTCTACTAAACTCCCTAGTCCAAGAATCCTATCCTGGCTGCTCTGATACCATATCCGTCACGACCCAGCCCCCGACCACCGTACCTCATGCAATGACGAGTGACCGAGTGCAGGTTCGTGATCCAATGTAACGTTTTTCACTCAAGAAGGAGTGGTCTCAATGCTTTTATTTTTGGTAATCGAGCAAACCATGCAAAAAGAATTAAAATAATAACTCAACTAGTAGGTGAACATCGAAAATCCCAAACACCAAAAATCCATTATATATAAATTTCTTCTGAAATATTACATTCAGTTAAGGGCATCTAGGCCCAATATTACATATATCAACAAAGACCAAAAACCCAGAGTCAAACAGCCCAGACATAAACAAGATCTAAGCGCCTTCTTCACAAAATCTAACTTCATCCTCTTGCCACAAAACACGAGCTCCAAGCCCTGAGCCTGTCGCTATCAATCTACAAGGAAAGGAGAAATAATGGAATGAGCTATAGAGCTCAGTAAGTAAATCTAATGTTATGCATTTATAGTGATTCTATCCGTATGTGATAACAGTTCAATCCATCAATATAAAATCATAGTTTAGCACATATAAATATTAGATCAAGATAGCGAGTATGAACATTTCATTTACATGACAGTTATTACTAAATTTTTGTGATCATGAGCATTCAATTAGCGAAGTCATTAACATTCAATCAGTGCAATCCTAAACATTTCTTATTCAGAAATTCGATCATTACCCACTCACTCCTTAAATCACCTACTCTCGTAGTAGAGGATTGCATTTCTCATTCAGAAATTTGATCATTACCCACTCACTTCTTAAATCACCTACTTTCGTAGTAGAGGCCTTACCCATCAGGCTAAGCTAATCCCATTGCTTAAGACCTCTACCATCATATAGGAGGGAGGGTAATGACAAGTGGGGTAATCCACTTCATAATACCCTCAACACACTCATACAGTCCCCAGCGCGCGTTGAGGGTTCGATAGGCCATTACCTTGCAGCGCATCAATCATTTTATCAATCTAGGGTTTTCCCTTAATCCGTTCCTATCATTATGCAGGTTAAGGGATATGCCGGCATCACTTTCCTTACTACCGATGAGTGTCCCATCGCATAGCAGGCGATATCATAACAGTATCCACTATTGGTGAGTGTCCCACCGTGTAATGGTCAATATCAATATAAGCAGTGGCCATCCTTCACAATATTATAACAATATCCACTACCAATGAGTGTCCCATCACGTAACGGTCAATATCAACATAAGCAGTGGCCATTCATCATGTTCAAGCATTCAATTCATTCACATCAGTCAATGTCTCATACAAATGAATCAGATTTCATCATATCATCATATCATTTAGCAAAAGTCATTTACTTCATAAGCTTTCACATGGCATTTAAACATAAGTCTTCTCAATTGCAATTGGCATTCATTATGAATTCACTTCATCACTATTGTACTCGTGGCCCCGATTATCTGACATAGCACAATCGTAAGACATCATTCACATATATTTATGGCATTCACATGAAATTCATCATATGGTATTCACATTTATCACATATCAAGAAAGCTTAGTGTCGCATGAACAAAAAACTGGTGACATGCCTCTCTTACGAGGGTGTAGCTCCCAATCTAGGGGGAGTTCAAAATTCCTCAAACATGAAAATTTAAGATTACCTGCAGATCATTACAAGGATAATAGTTTGAAAGCATTTGGGTTTCATTTGATGGGTTTATAGCTCAGTGCAAGGTGAGCATTAGTTGTTGGAAATCACAATGACATGTTCGCACATTTTGGGGCATAATTCAAAATCCTTGGGGAATTTCAAAAACCTCAAAACATGCAACTTTGATTACATTCACAAACCTTTCCAATGGTGGCAATTTTAAGGTTTTTTTGGCGCCATTTGCTAGGTCCAAAGCACGGCCCAAAGAGCACCACAGTTGCTGAAATTAGCAGCGACTGTGAGTGGTGTTGTGTATCAACGTCTTAGGTCATATCTTTTAATCCATGCACAATAATCATGACATAAAAAATAAACTTGGAGTAGACATATATGTCTTTCAATTGGAATCAATTTGGTCCCATTTGGACACTATTTGGCCATTGAAAATTTTGATACAAAAACAATCACAGTTCTGGAAATTCTTATTCTCAAATTAACATGCTTTTAAAGAACACTTAATATTTCCTGGCCAAGCTAAACTTTGCGTTTGGAACCTTATTCATGATAAGGAGTCTCACATTGAGAAATTTCATGAGTTTCCATAAATAAAAAGATCATATATGTGGTAAAAATAGTCATGGCATTTAGAAGCATAAATCTGAAATTGCAACCTCATGTTAACCCATTCATGCTTCACATTTTTTTCATTCTATCATCTTACCCATTCTAAATATTTGTTCTTTACATAAACCATGGATACATAAAGCTAAACCCACTTACCTTAAACTCCCACCGCATCTCAAATCCACATTCCCTGCCTTCATTGGCTTTCTCCTAGCTCCACGAGTAGGTTGTCTTCAAGGGGCAGCAATGAACTTCAAGAGAGAGAGAGAGAGAGAGAGAAAAAGTTGAGAAAATGGGAGAGACAGTGGTGCCCAAGGCAGGAAAAGGCTTAAAAAGGAGAGGGTAGTTGGAAAACACTTTGGCTGAAGCAATCACACGTGACTCAGACGTGTACAGAGCGGCGCTGACAGGTGACAGCTATACAATTTGACCAAACACACACGACGATGCTCCAATACACAATCGGCGATGTTCTCTTACACAGCCAGCGTTGGCCCTCCAGACGTGGCACTGTCTCTCGGACATATGGTAATGCTCTTCTCTCTTCCTTCTACTTAGGCGGCGCTAGGTCTTAAATTCACAGATGGCGATGAGTCTCTTTACACATCTGGCACTGGGTTTACTTTACCATGTTGCCGCCACCTCTTCTCTTACACAACCGGCGCTGGGTTTCCTTTACACAGCCGGCGCCACCTCTTCTCTTACATAGTCGGTGCCACCTCTTCTCTTACACAGCCGGCACTGCTTCTAACGGGGCTAAGCCTATATCTCACTCTCCCTCTCTAGGTGCGTCACTGGACTGGGATAAAATTATGGTCCTTATACATCGTCATCCATGTCTTCTCTCTCTTCTAATTCTCTGTAATGGATGGCAGATGCTCATCGCCATCTATATGTTTTCTCTCTTGTAAATTCCCTTGTCATGGATGGTGGATGCTCATCGCCATCCAGGCTTTCTCTCTCTTCTTCCCTCTTCCTTATCTCCCTGCTTTCTTTCTTCTTCCCCCTTTCTCTTCATTCTTACTGCTCCTTTCTTCTTCTTTTCCTCTATCTTTTTCCTTTCTTTTTCTGACATGCACGACATTGATAGTACTGTGCATGCCCTTTCCCCCTCTCTTTCTTTTCTCTCTTCTTCTTCTTTCCCTCTCATTTGATCAAGGGAGGCTAAGTCAAGCACTGTTATGGTAATCTCATCGTCTAATAGTAACATCGCTGTGCCGGGTTTATTTACCATGCCTGCCTTACTGCCACAATAGGTTAGCCATTGCGCCAGATTGGTCGATGATCGTTCTGTCATTTAGTAGAATTGTCATTGTGCTGATTTAGTTACCGTGCCCATCTACGTCAAGTCAATCACTTGTTGCTTTAGCTAGTATGCCAGTCTAGCCACCTAGTCAAATTCTTATCTCCCCCATTCCTCTATTATATATCTTTCTTCTTCTTCCAGCTATACTCTTCCCTTTTTTTTCCTTCTTTTGAATGTGCAAACCTATGTGCATTCGCCCAAAGACAAGGAGGGGTCACTTGACCCACGTGTCTTGTAAATTAACCATGTGTATGTGATTGCAGAAACATGAGTACGGGCCATGGGAGGCGATTCCAAACCAATTCTATGACGGGGGGGACTTTCTTAATGATCTAAGAGGGTGCTCATGCGAGCCAGCCTGAGTAAGTCCCGAACCCACCTTAAATTCCTCTCTCAACGGTTGATATACCTGCCCTTGCTCCTGACCAAGGTTCCGAGAGAGCGATCTCAAAGTCTCGGGTTCCCCCAAAATCTGAGACGTGTGTCGCCAGATCATCCAGATTCAGAGGACGAGATCGAGGCACCTAACCAACTTGACGACTCCACCGGGGACTTACTACCGCTTCGTCTGATCGTTCTTGTTTGGCTCGTTTCTCTTTTGTTTTTCTGTTTTCACACACTATATGGCTTCTGGGTTCTTTAACCTATTCATCCGAATCGGGGATTTTTTTATCCTCTCATTCTCGAGCTTCCCCTGGGAACAAGTTCCTCAAACTTTGTTCCTAACCTTCCTTTTAAGCAAAGACCCAGTGTCTAGCTCCCAAGTCTTAACTTGGATAGGCGTGAGGAGGGACTTAAAGTCCTAACTCTTAGCTCTGGTTGAACTTCCGCCAAGGCACCCTATATCGGTAGCACATCTACTGCCACTCACAACATGCATCTTGCCACCGACAAGTCACTTGTCGGTCGTATTGCAGAGGTACACCGGAAGGCTGTCCAGTCCCGTTTTGAAAATGGCAAGCAAGTTGTTACTTTTGTGGGCCGCTGCAAGGCTCCCCCCCACATTCCTGCACCACCATGAGTCTCTTTCCTTAGAGGCCCGACACATCAAGGTGGAGACCCTGGGGTGTCCGCCTCTCGCACACAGTTTAAGTCTCGTGGGTTATCCACTCGAGCCACACGTCAGGGCAACCCTTATGTTACCTCGAGTCAGCGCCCAAGATCAGGCCTCCTAAGGATAGGTCCAGCACATGTTATGCATGTGCATCCCACTGCTCGGGGCAATGCCATTGCTCTGCCAACCCAAACACATGAGAGACGATTTCTTCGTCCTCCCACTCAGGACACACTAGCGCACCCTGTAACGAGCAGGTTTCCACCTGTTCTCCTATAAACAACTACTCACAGTTCTCGGCCTCCTAAGGCCAAACCACTTGCTCGAGCTTGGGCTGGCCCCCAAGTCATCTGTGATCCTTCTTCAAGGGGCGCACACGCGTCGTCGTCACAGATAGCCCCTTGCTCCCAACTCAGTCGTCGACATGAGTCAATCCTTCTCCTGCATGTTCCTCCGCTTCCGGGCAAGCACCTCCAACCTTGGTACTCGAAGATCTTCCCCAAGAGTACCATCTTGAACCAGCCCCATCATCTCGGTCATGCCTGTGGTGCCCATAAGAAGGCTTGGGACAAAGACCTGATGGGAGATCAAGTCCTTCATCATCCCCAGCCCAAGATGACCTCAGTTCCTGGTCAACACTCGTTGCTTCACCTAATGAGAACAACTCTTTCTTGTGCAAGAAGAGCCGACTAATCGTAGTCTCGATCGCAGTTCTGGCATGAGGTCCATCAAAACCTCAAAGCTGAACGCGATAAGGGTCTGCAAATTTTGACTAGGGAAGCAATCAAGACAGTCGGGGCAACTAGCTCTGATGACCCTCTTCGTTTGAACCCCTTCTACCCTCTTCAGATGACAAAGCCTAAAGAAGAAGTCCATGAACCCTACACTGTGGTTAGTGTCGTAGAAATTGAGGCAACCACTCAGAAGCCACGGTCCCAAGACCGTCAAGAACCGATCCTCATGCGACCGGCATACAAGACTCGAATCCCGTCGGGGCATGCTGATCCTTGCTAACCAATCTGCCACGTGCGACCCATCAAACTCGGAAACCCTCAACTGCAACTAAGGCTAACCTCCCTGGAGAAACGGTTAGTGTAATGGTTGTAAACGAATCTGGTGACTCTCAAGAAGAGCGTATGAATAAATTCGAAGACATGGTGAGCGCAATGATGGAGAAGATTGATCATATAGATGTCGCGCGACACTCTGCTAACCACAAGGTCAACTCCCATCATTCAGATGATGCGCCTCCAAGGCAGCCTCCTCCTCTTGCCTCACAGGACAATTCCATCCCTCATCCCGTTTCACATGCAGACATTGATGCTATGGTAACCCATAGCTTAAAGAACCGACAAATCCCGGGTATACAGGGAGCAACGCTTTATCAAGTTGTATCCCTCTTACATTGATCAGGTGCCATTTCCCTCAGACTATAAGAAAGGGAAGTTTCCCCTGTTCAATGGAACCACATCCCCGCATCAGCATATCACCCACTTCCAAGTAGCATGTCGATAGACAACGGCTGACGGGAGTCTCCTTCTCCGTCAATTCATTGAAACCCTTGATGGTCCCGCTTTTCACTGGTATGCTAGGCTTCCTTCAAACTCAGTGCATACTTGGGGGGAAATGGAGAAACTATTCCACCATTGCTTCTATGAGGTCAAGAGAGAGGTCCAAACCATTGAACTTCTCACCTTGACCCAAGATCCCAATGAGCCTGTGGATCAATTCATATCAAGGTGGAGAGATTTGGCTACACGTTATCCCAATCCCATGCATGAGAAGGAAGCAGTTCAAACCTTTGTGCGAAACATGCAAACTAAAATTGTTCTACATGTTGAGGCCTCCAATTTGACCACCATGTCAGAGCTGATCTCTGAGTCAGTCCACATAGAAAGCCTGTCACGCCACCATGGCGGATCACGACAACAGTCTCCAAGCTTAGAAAACAATCGGGACATTGGTAGCTCTCCGACCAATACCCGGGGAAACCAACAGAAAGGAGTGATAAGTACGGCCATCACTGTAAGCGACCCAAAGAAGGCTCCCTCTAAGACTTTGGACCTCTCCAAAGGGGTAAGCACATCAAAGACAGCGCCTCAGGCAGGCAAGCAACAACAGTCGTACAATCGAGTACTCCCACCTATGAACCTTAATCGAGATGATTATTGGACCAGGTAAAAAAACAAAGTCTACCCCTTTGAAAAGGAATGGGTTCTTGCACTACTCCGATTGTTACTGGAACAGAACATGATTGAGCTCCACGAGACCAATTTCCCTGATCAGGCTCGACTCGATACCCATGCAAATCGCTGTGCTTATCATCGGTGGATAAACCACCCCACAGAGGACTGCTACACATTAAAAGACATTATCGAAGCCCTAATCTAGAAGGGTTAGATAAAACTTGAAGAGCTAAAGAAGGCATTCGGGGTAGCAGAAGCCTCCCAGTAGTGACAGTCCAAGAGGAAGACAAAGCGCCTGACCTCCTTCGGGTCGTGTTTGTTATGATTCTTCAAGAGGGCCTCATCACACCAAAACTAACAACACAGCCTCGACGCCTTGGTCAGGGGACTGAGGACCATTGGTGCCCGTACCATCAGATATGGGGCCATGGTCTGAGCGAATGCTCCAGTTTCCATGATATCATTGCGAAGAAAATGCAGGGATACCAAGAGTCTTGCAATGTTTCAGAAAGAGATCCCCAAATCACTACTCCATGAGTACGAGAGGACCTCCTGACACAAGACCTGGGTACAGATGACTCAGATCCTGCTAAACCCTTGACTTCCTAGCCATGGATAGTCCATCACGGACGGAGCAAATTCAAGTCCTTAAGGCGAGAAGTAGTTCGTTAAGCTAGGGTTGTTCATAAACCTAGTGAGACGGATCAACCACTGCCAATGAAAACCAGAAAGAGACGGGCATCAAGGGCTACTCACTGGAGAAACAAGACTGCTCAATCGCTAGCTGAGCAGGAATTTCTCAGGCCCCTTCCCCCATTGCCAACTTTACTGGACTTTATCCCCAGCACGATCATCTTTCCTTCCTCAGCCCATCAAGAGGATGTCCCCGAACCATCTTCTATTCAGAGTACCTTCAATGAGGGTGACAACATTAAAAGCACTCCCCAACGATCTAAGCAGAGGAAAGACCTAAAAGACTCCCTGCACACGTCCAACTCTGGCTATGATGCAAAATGCTGCCCAGATTGGTCTAATGTGGGGAACGACCTTAAAGGTCCCTCACCTACTAGCTCTTCTCCTTTTTCTTCTTCTTTTTCTTATCCTTCCTCTTCTATGTCTCTTGCACGTACAACCTTGAAATGTCCAGATTTCGAGGCTCTTGACAGAGAACTTGAAGGAAGTAATAAAAGTAAGACGCATCGGAGGCGATTGAAGAAGATGCTAGCCCAAGCAACTGGATTCTTAATAGTTGCTGATGCCCAGGCAGCTCGAGCCAAGACACAACCATCTTCTTCCACTAAGAAGTACAAGAAGTCAAAGCCAAAGAAACCCCAGTGGCCTCCTGAGTCCGACTTTGAGCAGAGGCATGGAGAACTAGGAAGCAGAGCTTCTATTCTCATGGAGTTTACCACACGGTGCAGATATCAGAAGCATCACCCAACAAGGGGGCAAATGAGCCTCAGATTGGGGAAGACGAGCCATGCACCTTGAAGTTTTCTGGTCCACCACTTGTCCCTCTCCCCAATACTTCAAACAATACACCCATCCTCCAGTTCCTTGGACTACTTCATCACCCATGTACCCAGGACAATCCACTCATCTTCCAATTCCCTGGGATGCCGCTGGTCCCATGTACCCAGCCACCTCTAACTTCCATCACCCAAACCAAGCTGGCTGTGCAATCAAGTCAGCAAACACACCAAAGTAAACCTCCTCCACCTAAACCTGTTCCCCAACCTACTATGCCACCCAAATCAGTGGCAGGGCCAGGAACACAAAAGGCTGACGAGAAAGGTGAAATATGATGTGATGGGGCACCTTAAGGAAGCTTCCAACCCTTCTCAGCATCTATGATGGTCTCATGCTCTCAAGGGACTATCGTATGACTCTGATCTAGACCCTTTCCAATCTAGAGGTGTATGAGGCTGAAATGGAACCCATCGAGGTGGACCCATCGAGTGGATGTATGACGAACACCTTCTTAGAGGATGACTTGCAATTAGGAGAAAAGTTTTACAGTCGCCCTCTCTTTGTGACTGGTGAGTTACATGCATGCTCCATCAACCGAATTATGTTGGATGGAGGGTCAGCAGTTAACCTTATCCCAAGGAGAATACTCACTCGGTTGAGATTAGGTTCTGAAGATCTCACTTCGACGCATATCACAGTCCAAGGATTTAACTAGTAAGGAGAGAAGCCGACTGGCAGTGTTCGCCTTCCTCTCAAGGTTGGTGAATTAAACGACTACACTCAGTTTCATGTAATCGATACTGACACCTCCTACAACATCCTTCTCGGCCGCCCGTGGCTCTATGACCAGGAGGTGGTTCCGTCCACATTGCACCAGTGCTTCAAGTATAGTCGAGATGGGAGACAACATACAGCCTATGCTGATAAAAGACCGTTCCCTGTAGCCGAAGATCAACTATGCTGATGTCAAATATTACGTTACAGATTTAGTATCATCTCAAAAGCCAAATGATGACGATTACATGTCTGTAAGAAAGATAGAATCTTTCTCCCATGAAGATGTTGAGGACATTGGGCGAACACTGGTAGACATGTTTAAAGAAGAGGAAAGACGAGGCAAAATTCTCCCTTTGACTCCCCTTCATCCTAGCATGCTATTCACTACCCTTGAAGAAGCTCCGACTCCACCTAAAGATGAAGCCCCCCCTTCTGCGTCCAGTCCAGAGTCACCTTTACAAGAAGATGAACCAGAGGTTGCTCTTGAGATTGAGGAATTTATGGGGATAGAATTCTCGGCTCCAAAGGTCACCTACACACTGTACCATCAAAAATTCCTGCATGTCCCTATCGTACTCTTGAAAGCATAAATGGTGTGCCAGCCACCACGAAAGATTTTTCAAACCCCAGTTGCTATAAGCATAGATGATGCTCCTCATCCCACTGCATGATCTGTTCAGACTAGTAGTCACCCACAAGTTCTGTGCTTCTCTGATTCTGTGGGAGGAGAGTAGTCTGAGAAAGGACAACCTTCTTGCCCTCAGGAACAGGATCCCCTAGTAGAGTTAAGAATCGAAGTTCGCAATCTCCAGAGCCAATTAAAGGTTATGCATATCACTTCAAAACTTCAAAAGGAGTTTGTGGCTGAGACCAAGAGTTATGGTGCGCTTGAAGTAAATGCACCTCGAATGGAGGCCAAAGCCCCTCCTAATTGGACTATTTATAGCGAGCAGACTTATCAAATAATGAGAAAAATGAATTATGAGCCCTTATCCAATCAAGCGTTAGGGGCAGAAGAAGAAATTATTCCCCCATTCGAGGTCATTGAAGGCACAACAGCTTGTTATAAGACGAAACAAGGCCTAGGGTATTCTGTCCCTTGAGACAATGAGCATTTGGAGAGGTGGTCAAGCCCCAAAAGAGGCAAAAGAGGTGCAGCGAAGTAAACGAAGAATAAAGTCATGCAGCAAAATTAGCCAAAAGAGAAAAATAGGCATTTCGTTCATAAATTCAAAATTTTTACAAGTGCTGACAAAGAAAGGACACTCTAAAAAATGGCAATGATCTTAGTGATCTCTGCTCTAGATACTGCAAAAGAAGCCCCGACATGCTGATACTCTCCTTTAGCTCGACCATCATTTGAGCCTCTTGCTTCATAGAAGCGGTTTTTTATTCGATGGTGCGAGTGGGTCTTGATAGATCCTCAGCCAAAGAAGCATCCAAGGCCCTTCTCTAAATCATTTCCCTCTCAAGAGTAATAAACTTGTCCTTTAGCTTTCATATCTCCTCCTTTATGCCTACCATCCTATTGAAGCAAGCTCTCCCCTCCATCTTGAGATCAAGCTGACGAGCAATCATAACGGCCTTCTTCTGAGCACAAGCATCTATTCCCTCGTGACGGCGTGAGATTGACTCCTCAAAGGAAGCCAGCTTGTTGGTCTCAGCCACATGATGCAACTTCCAGCTCTCCAACTCTTCTAAAGTAGCATTAAAATGAGAGAGGACTTCTGACGCGTTCCCCAAAATGCTGGTCACAGCAACAAATTCACTGAGTTTGACTATTGCCTCGCCCGGCTCACTCAGAGGCAGCTCCCTTAGACCCTGAAGACCTGCACGGAGCATGTCCGCAATTATGCCATAAATTCCACTGAAAGTAGGTCTGGATGGTACTCCCGGGTGCACCATCGCTGAAAGAACTTCTGTTTCAAGGGCTGAGCTCGAAGGGACGATAGCCATGTGAGTCACTGGCTCTTCTGAAGAAATTGTGAATCCCAAAGCCTCCAGCACCTCAGGTTCATAGAGCAACCCCAGCCTCAATTTGCCTGGCCTCTTCAAAACCAGCCTCATCACCCTGACTCTTGCCTACTGGGGCCCCCACTCCTACCCCATCATGCTCTAAAGGAGCCTCTTCCTCTGGTCTCTCACCCTCTACCATGGCCTCAATGAGTTCAAGGCCAGCTTCTCTTCCTTTTTCCTCACTCTCTTGAATTGTCACTTCAACCTCGACAAGTTCAGGAGCCACTTTTTCCCTTTGGCCTTCATCTTCTAAGGTCACCACTTCAAGTTCAGCAATGGCCTCTTCCACCTAGCTTGCATCCTCTATAGCCAAAACACTTGTCACAAAAAGCTCAACCCCTTCATCTTCCTCACCTGTGCACTCTGGGGTAGTAGCCTCTTGATGCTCAAGAGCCTGGCTACCTAAAGGCCCCTTCTCAAGAAGAGGCATGGGCCCTCATCATCCATTACTGCAGCCTCTATCTCAGTAGGGGTAGTAACCTTCTGAGGGTCAGGGGCCATGTCTGTGTTAGGTTCCTTTCCTTAGGCAATGATTGCAAGGCCTTCGGCCTCATTGACCTCCATTGGAATTAGATCTGATTCAGGAACCCCCCTTGGACCTGGAGACACCACCCCAAGTTTCGGAGTCACCTCTCGATCAGAAGTGATAATAATAGACTCAGAGGGGCCGGATTCATCCACTTCAGTCATTGAAGAGGTAGTAAACAATTTAGGAGAGGCAGAAGATGATTGAGAAAGCACAGAAGGTAACACTGTGGGAGCAGCTAATGAATCGGAGGAGGAAGAGCTACCTCATGATTGCAAAATGACTGGAAGTTTGACACCCCTTCGTCTTCGAGTAGGTGTAACAGCTTGAGCCGGTTTACGAACGCTGGTAGGGCTAGAGCATTTCCTTTTCCTCCCTCCTTCAAGAGGAAAAGCAGTCGCCTCATAACTCCCCACTTGTGAAGAGCCTACGACAAGAGCACTGTGGGGAGCGCTCCCAATCAACGTGTTCAAATCCTGGATTAGACGCCCTTCATGACCTGGGACCTTTCAGCCCTCCTTCCATTCGAAGATAAAGATGAGTTTATCAAAGATGCTCCCAATCTTTTTCTTCATGACAAGAAATTATGGAAAGGTGTCATCAGTCGCTATCCCTCGAGGAATCCCAAGAGCCTGCCAATTCCAGGGATAGCCCAAGTCAAAAATCTCATCAAGAGCAGGAGCGTTGACAATCCTCCTTTGTTTAATCTCGACGCCAATTGCAGCTTCCCCTTTTCAGGGGTGATCAGCCTTCCAGTATCCCGAGGTGGTAATCCTCCACCAGCGTGCATAGGCCTCAGTCACCTGGACCCTTCTGCCAAAGTGGGGTAGCACATACTTGCTAATCTCCTTCTCCTCGAAACATGTGGACCATGCGGTCCATACATGCTCTGGCAACTAGATTTCTCGAAGAGTCCCAAGCTCTTCCTTTTTCCCGATGTTTACTTTGTCGCGATGCTTTTCGAAAAACACAGAGAAAGGGAAGCTCTGATCAAGACCATGCTGACTGACGAAGCAATGAGGGAAGTACCCTTTCGGTCCGGCATAGTGCGTGGTCCGATATGGAAACCCCCCCTAGCGCTCAACATGAACATGAGCTCCCTGATAGTCGTGGGAGCGCCGTCCAACTCCTTCCCCAGTTCATCAATAAAAGCACGATCAGTAAAGCTCCCAACTGGAAATGGGACCCACCCCATATTTTAGGAGTCATTCCCAAACAAGCTCCGAGCCTCCCCTAGGCTATGAAAGACAGCCTTTTGATCAACAATTCTCATCAAGAAGGGGAACATTTTCTCCCTCGAGCCCTGACTCCTGACATAGGTGGAAGGGCCACCCATACACATAATGGATGGGGAATGGAGTCTTAAAATCTCCAGGAAAGGCTTCTCACCCAACAATGCCATTTCCCCCCTCTTTGCCTTTGTAGGCTTCCCCCCTAAAGATGGCTCCCAGTCTGTGGTAGATGTTGCATAGGATTGGTTGAGAGAGAGCGTACTGGCGTCCCCTCGCTATATTGCAAGCTACATATAGTGTGCCTGGTCGGATGTCATCTGCCCCTCCAGGAATAATGAATTTGCATAAGAATAAAGCCAGGTAAGCAGCCAAGAAGACAGAGTTGTCACTGGTCTCAGGTTGATAGATGGGAAGAGCTGCCTTCCCCTTTCTTCTTGAAGAGCCTCGACCACCCTCGGGATTATCCCCGCAAAAGAATTTCACCCATTCAGTGAAGGTCACCCAACCGTTGCTAGACTTAGAATGAAGCGACTGGTATATCTCGAAAACTTTTTGAAGATTGGCAAACCGTTCCTCTCTCCTTAGCCGAGAACTACCAAAGATGACTGAGTTCTAAGGGACGAACTCGTCATACATGCCCCGATCATTGGAACACCGCCAATAAAATGAAGATCCAATAAGGAGATTCTTGCCTCCCCGTGCCCAAGGAGCCATGTGTTGCTAACGTGACTCCATGTCCCCAGCAGAACCTTGACAGTATTGAAGCACCAATCATAATAGCTAGCTGAGCATTAAATTGCTGCTAGCAGAGAAGCACGCTCTATAATTCTTTTGTGTGACCCTAGCACCTCAATGGTCCAGGAAGAGTACCCTTTTAAATAGTAATGCTCCCCCTACACACGAAGGCTGACAGAAGACCACATCAGCTTCTTGGCCTTCACCATTCTCTTCCTCAAAGTGGGTAAATTGGCACTGGAGGCCGCATTCCTATGCATGCAATGGAGAACTTTGATACAGATATTTTCGTCATCATCCTCTCGGACTTCAAAACGAATGGGGTCTGTAATAAAGGTGACGCTGAGAGGTTACTCTGGTCTGCACAATGCATCAATAAGCCAAATGAGCTCACCCCTCACTAGACTTTTACCAGTAATTCACCAGTGCTGACCTCTCCTCCCCTCGGAAGGTTCTTCACATTAGGGATCTTATGAGAAGGCCCGACCATCTTAGGAGGTTTAAAGGACTCACTCCTGTGTATGAACCACTAAGGCACAGGCTAATGCTAGCTATGTTTGCCAAAACCTAGCGCTGACTATGTTCACTAAATTCCCAATGCCGTTTGTGTTCACTAACGCCTAGTGCCGGCTGTGTTCACTAACGCTTAGCGTCGTCACTAAATGCCCAACACCGTCTGTGTTCATTAACACTTAGTGTCAGCAGTGTTCGACAATGCCTAGCACCGGCTGTGTTCGCCAATGTATAGCACCGGCTGTGTTCACCAATGCCTAGCGTCAGCGGTGTTTTCAAAGGATTATCGCCGCTTGTGTTCAAATCTCCTGCACGTGCTACAGATTCTGCACATGTCACCTCAAGCCCCACTGGGCTGCCTAACAACTACCGCCACGACACGACCTGATGCACGTCCTCGCACATGTGGACTGACAACCGATCACCTCTCAGTGACCCTTCGTCTCCCCGGTGACTAATCACCTCTCGGTGACCCTTCGTCTCCCTGTAATTGTTCACTCCCTACAACCTCTCAATTCCCACCGGAAACTCCCCATCTCCTGCCGAAAACCGACTGAGAAACCTTTCCCCTTCCTACACCCTGCCGAAAGACACCAGAAACTAGCAGAAATCCCTAGGCAGCCCCCTGCTGCAACTTTCGCTTATTTTTCCCCTTCTCCGGAACCCCCCAAAATCAAGGCTGAAGTCTTTGAAGCTTCCCAGCAAACTCCTTATTTTCCTCACTACCGTTGTCAGCAAACTTCTGCAACCATGTGAATGCCCCTTTGTTCTCTCCGATGTTCTCTTTTCTTAGCCCGAACCTACCCCTGCTTGCCGGCAAACTCTTGCAAACCTCACTTGAGTACTCTGCATGCTTGCCAGAGTTCTTGCCGGAAGCTCTCTCTCCTTGAAGGCCAAACAACGATGGGCCAGATCGGGTCGGGCCCGGACCCAAGGCCCGAATAAAGGTTTACCACAGCCCATGAAAATTTAAGCAACAAGGACCAGGACCAGGACCTGGTCGGGCTTGAACCTGAGGCCCAAACACTAATCTGTACCCAACACCGGCTGTGTTCTCAACTGCCTAGTGCCGGCTTTGTTCTCAATGACCCAGCACCGGCTGTGTTCTCAACGACCCAATGCCGACTGTGTTCTCAATGACCCAGCGCCGGTTGTGTTCTCAAGGACCCAGCGTTGGCTCTGTTCTCAAGAACACAGCGCCGGCTCTGTTCTCAAGGATTTAGCGCCGGCTGTGTTTTCAACGGCCTAACAACGGCTACGTTCTCAAAGCATAGCGCCGACTGTGTTCTCCAAAAGCCTAGCACCTGCTGTGTCCTCAGGTTTACTACCACGTGTGTTGATATTGCACACGTTAGCACCACGTGTTATCTCCACTCGTGCTAAACCCCACACATGTCAATGCTTCTGCTTCTCAAGTCCACTGCCGTGTGTGTTACCTTCCCACACTAGCGCCACATTTTCTAACACCACACGTGCTAGAACATGTAACCATTGTGTATGTCCTACCACTATCCTTAACAAAGTTGCACTCAGGCCTCGACTCATGTTCCACAGTGGAGTTGCACCCAGGCCATGACATGTCATCCCCAATGGAGTCGGGAGTGGGCCACTATCCCTCATCTTTAGTAGGAGTCACACCTGTATTACAGCTTATTATCTCTAGTGGAGATAGGAAAATTCTTACTTCTTCAACTCCAGTGGGTCTGCCTTACATCGAGTCCTTATTCCTTTGTCATCTTATCCCCAAAGGAGTTAGGTTACCTTCCATAAACCTATTCTCCATGGACTCTCACCTTTTTACCCCCTGAGTGTCACACTCACCTCCTAATCCCCAGTGAAGTGTGCTTTCGTTTGCCATCCCTCGTTGGGCCACCATCTCCATCTGAGCCCTCTGCTTGCGTATGGCCTTAACCATTTTATCCCCAGGGAGTCGGATTACTATCCACAGACCTATTCCCCATGGAGCTTCACCTACATGGCAACCTATAATGGTTTGTGTTGGATGACCTTAAACTGCACAGCCACGGTCTAGATGGATGCCCCTAAACTCCATGGTCCAAACTATATGACCTTAAACTATAGCGGAAGTCTAGTTGCATGACTCAAAACTGCATGGTCCAAGTTGCATGACTTTAAACTGAACAACCACGGTCCAGCTGTATGACCTTAAAACTATAGCACACGTTCTTAACTCCGTGGTCCGAACTATATGACTTAAAATTGTAGCGAAGGTCTAGTTGCACGACCCTAAACTGCATGATCCTAGTTGCAAGACTCTAAACTGCATAACCACGATCCAAGCTATGTGACCCTAAACCATAGTGCACATCCTGACCGCATGACGATAAACTGCTTTGCACAGGTCCCAAAGGCATGACCTTAAACACACCCTCGCACACGCGCATACCCCCTTTGCATGCATTTTCACGCACGTCTTCCCTAACTGACCTGTTTGTGTGTGCTCACATCACCTTTATCAACTCCCCACTAATCCATCTTCTTTCATTACCTTCCATCATTTCCCAGTGAGTTTCACCGATACTCATCTTCAGCTAGAGGGTCACTACTTTTCACCCACCATTCATACATCATCTATCTTTCATAGGTAGCCTTGTGTTATCTCCCCAAAGTGAGTCAAACCACTATCATACTCACTTCATGGCCCCAATAGACTGCTATTCATCACCACTACCATACTCACTCTATGACGTTAAAAGGCTTCGCATAGGTCTCGAAGGCATGACCCAAAACACGTCTTCCCAAAAAAAAGAAATAATGGCAATGGTGTATACCTGAACAAGGGAATGTCATGAGTAAAAATGACGGATGGGCATGGCCACGAAACTATGAGTAAGAGAGTTTCGTAGATAAAAATCGGGCAGGGTGAAAATTCAAAAGGGCACCGTGAGTAAAAATGGGAGAATGAGGGTGGACATGGCCGAAAGGTCATGGGTAAAAGAGCCTTAAATAAAAAAGAAATTGGTGAAAATCATCTCTACGGCGTTGCTTCCCAAATCCAAGTGAAAATCTACAAAGGACGCTTGGATCAATAAATAGGTTGATGTAGCACTCGCCTCAACAGGTGACTTTAGCTCACACTCAAAGAGGAAAATCCCTAGTGTCACAATACCAGGACCTCAAAAATACGAGCTTTAAGGAAAAATTCTAACAGCCCAAGTCCATTCGCAAAAAGGACTCGAAGGACAAAAAACTCGTCAAGAAGGCAAGATAAGTCTCATGAAGAAGAACACTATTCCCACAAGGTCACTAACACACTTCAAAGATGTTGAAGACGCCCCAAGAAAGACAAGTCAGCCATGACTTTGGACCTATTATGCAGCAATTAGGATTGAATCCTCAGCGGTCGTCTTAGACAAAGAAGAGAGGTATCTTGATTGTTGAAACTGCTAGCAGTGGGCATGGGTTATATCCAAAGCCGGTCACCTTGATAAACTGAGGTACCCTACCCGCTAAGGAATGTCTGGTGCGCAACGTAAACGGATGCCAACCAAAGGGCCTTCAGCAGACCATCCAGAACAAACAAAAACAAAATGCTAGAAACGTGGATCAACACCAGAGGATGCAAAAACCCAAACTAAATGGGAAAAAAGCCCTTCAACACGGTACTTGACTGCCAGATGAGTATGATTCTGACCAACGAGGTCCTTAAAAAATCCTCAGCTATCAGGATCACAACTAGTCCCTTGAGGGTGAGGACTTCGATAGGATCCCTCAAAAAGGTCTCTTCTCCCCCTAAAGTCTCCACGGATGGACCTGTACATTGCATCCAAACGTTTGAGCATCCTAGTTACAGAATTGTGTGAATCTCCTCGACGTTCACGTGGTCTTGTGGCTAGGAAGAAAAAAGTAATAAAGTCAAAAGAAATTTTTGAATGTTGTCCTTCTCACTTCTCTCGAAGCACAACATTCGGCGGGGCAAGCAGTTTGAACACATTTTTCGCCACCTTGAGTCCCCAATGCAAAATAAAAGAGAGGCCGATTAATAAAGCCTCGAAATATAATGAAATTCCCGACAGTCTCAGAATTTCCTCATAACGATCAGAATCTTCCTAAGGACTTCAAAAGGCCACCTACCAAGTTTCATCATAATCCAACATGTCTAAGGTAGCGCAGACAAAGAAACAATTTCAAAAAAATCAACCTCTATCACCTTGAAACGGACCCCATAACTAGAACTTTATTTTCGATGTATCAAATAGCTGTGCGACCACAGCCATTAAATCTGGCACGGTCGAAAACCCCTATGGGTCAAGTTTCGGTTTAATCGGGGGGCTCCAAGACAAAGTTATGGGTGAAACATTAAAATGGGGTAGACCGCACGCTATTCCCATGCGGCCTCCCTGCACCAATCTCCAATCTCTATTAAAGGAGGCTGGTGTGTATAGTCCCGAGCAGCAACTTTAAAGACCCGTATCTCACTCGTTTCGAGTCGGATCCCGCTCAAATTTGGTGGGCGTGTTCGTCTTGTCAAAACGAACATTTTGATATGTGGCACGACCTGTGACGATACCCGAACAGGGAGAAAAACTAGAGAGAGATTGACGATTCGTGGAAATAGTTGTAGAAAATTCAACAACGGCATGCTCGCATACCCGATTGACGTGAAACTAATTGCATTATGTACATAAGGTCCGAGGCTATCTCTGGTCCGAACCCCGCTTACGATGAACAGTTGGATTCAGCAAATGAAGGCATCAAATTTGTTGAAGATTCCGACAGCCGGATTTCAAGATTTCGGCAAAAAACCCAAGACAACATAATATTTGTCTTGACATGAAATTGAACTGTGTTTGTTGCAACGTGATCGTGACTACATGCTCAGTGCAATTCAGCAAAAAAATCAAAGAAAAACATCAAGAAACAAGCACACTATCGATCAGAAGTTTTCAAGATCTATACAAATTTTGAGTTGCATGATCGTGCCCTAAAAACGAGATCCATGCTTCAAAGTTGGTATCAAATCGATCGTCATGCTGAGCCCGACAAGAAAGGAATCATATTTAGGCCAAACATATACTGGAGCAACCACGAATCATCAATGGAAGATCACGCAAGTTCTAAGGCAGTAGCATGGACTGTTTTGAAATTTCTTCTATTGTCGAGCAAGGGCAAAACAGTCCTTTTGCATCCATTTTTAGAATTTATTTTAATTCAATTAAATTGTAATTATCATCAATTAGGATAGTTTTGAGAGTTTTCACGTTCAAATTGTGGGCACGTCTTGGAGAGAGAGAGAGGAGAGAGAAGAAAAGGTCTAGTACCCTTTAGTGAGGGTAATTTTCTCTCTCCTCCTCTCATCTCTCTCTTTCTCTCTCCTCCTCTCATCTCTCTCTTCTCATATATCTCTCTCTCTCTTCATCTGTATCTTGCTTTTTCTCTCTCTTCTCGTTTATATCTCTCTTTCCTTTTTCTTCTCTGATCTTCTTTATTCACTTTCTTTCTCTCTCTTTTATCTTTCTTTTCTTTTTCTTCACTTTCCTTCTCTCACTCTATTTTTCTCTCTTTCTTCTCTTATCATGCATGGCAGAGCCTATCGCCGAGTGTGATTGTACATACCTATGTGCATTCGCCCAAAAACAAGGAGTGGTCACTTGACCTAATTATCTTGTAAATTAACCATGTGTGTGTGATTGTAGAAACAGGAAAGTACAAGTCAAGGGAGGCGATTACGAACCAATTTTACAACTGGGGAGTTTTCTTTGTGATCTAAGAGGGCGCCCACTCGAGCCAACCCAAGTAAGTCCCGAACCCACCTTAAATTCCTCTCTCATCGATTGGTATACCTGCCCTTGCTACTGAGCAAGGTTTCGAGAGAGCGATCTCAAAGACTCAGGTTCTCCCGAAACCCGAGACACGTGCCGCCAAATCATCCAGATCCGAAGGGTGAGATCGAGGCACCTAACCAGACACATGCAGAGCAATCTTGTGGAGGTTCAACACTAATGTTGTAACTAATTTTATAACTGATTCAATTATCCCTAATCTTCTACGCTCAAATTATAACCGATTGAATTTTATTTCACACATTTGTGGAGGAAATCGTATACGCTAAAATTATTTAGTTTCGAAAATGCACAATGCTAATAACAAAGGAATACTAAATCATTCACGATGTAAGTAAATTGTTCACCATTCAAACCACAAAAAATTCACACTTACTCCTTCAGCTTTCACTATTCAAACCACTCAAGAATATCTGATGCATGAGCATTATAAAACTCAACGGTATACCAAATCATTCACAATACATTGTTCAAACCATAAAGCCAACAACATTCAAACCACTTAAGAATATTTGATGCTTGAGAGAGAGAGAGAGAGAGAGAGAGAGAGAGAGAGAGAGAGAGAGAGAGAGAGAGAGAGAGAGAGAGAAANAACATATATATATATATATATATATATATATATATATATATATATATATATATATATATATATATATATATATATATATATAACTATACTA
>NW_006499364.1:6021325-6074205 GCF_000471905.2 Amborella trichopoda | reverse complement strand
AGAGAGAGAGAGAGAGGGAATATCGAGCCAGTTCAGACTCACATATGTAAGTCAAACTACCAAGTCAATCACATCAAAAATATCTGATGTTCCTCCAAAAACCAATTCCAAAAGCAAACAAAGTGCATCGACATGTTCATCATTTAAATCAACACATGCACTAAAATGGCAAAAACAAATAAAAAGTATACAAGTACATCGACCAGCTAATCACATCCAAAGGACATACATCAAAATGGGGAAACATAGAAATACACGAATACATTCACAAGTTAATGACATCCAAAAAACTCTATCAAAATGTCAAAGACAAGAATATATGTTCATTACTTCCAAAAGATGTAGATCAAAATGGGGGAACAAAAGGAAATATACAAGTACATCGAATGTTCATCTCTTCCAAAGACACACCAAAATGGGGCAAAGAAAAAGGTGATTATAAAACATAAACTCCATGAAGTGCGGACACAGAAGCTACAGTGCATCACACATCTCTTTAACCCATAATAACCGGCGATGGCCCTTAAGCGTCATAAATACAAGAGCATTTTTTTCATCCTTTAACATTTTGCATGCTTTCACAAACAGCACATCATCCAAGTTTTCCATGGTCTGTAGTTCTTCTATACAATTTTTTAACTCTTGTTTTGAGTTAGCACCCGTGATAAGACTTGCCCTAAACCTTGAACTAGCTGCCATCTCCTGGAGGGCCGCTGCCAAAGCAGCCAGATCAGTGCCCTTTCGCTCTTTTTTGCTATGACACGAGGAAGTGGGTGTCACATATTTACGCTTGTAGCGTTGATATGATGCATTCATATCCTCACTTGAATCTGATTCCTCATTCTCTGATTGTAGAGCTACCATTCCTCTCGCGGCTTCTTCCAACACCTCTCCACGATGACTTGATGGTAAAGCTTTGCCATCAGCAGCTGAATTTCCAATTATCTTGCCCATTTCTCCCAACAGTGGCAAGCCCTTCGTTAAGTATTGTTTAGCCTCAGGGTGTGCCTGCACGTAGAACATTAAGGTACTCACACGAGGCATACAATTTGGGAATTTTATTACATATCCAACATACCAATATGTAGCGATCCCAGACTTCAGGTTCAGCCGTCACAATCTTTCTGCTTTCATCCCAACCAAAATCACTCTGGCTAAGAAGAGTCTTGACAATTTTGTACTCTTTCTTGTAGTAATTGTAGCGGCTTCTAAGCTGCTGCTGGTTGAGGTTTACATTGAATTTCTTGTTAAACTCACTGACTATGTAGTTCCACGATTCTTTTGTGAATCCCTTGTCTCCCTTTCGCCCTTTGTTTACTTCGTCGACCATTAGGCCAACAAGAAACTCATCCCAAGTGGGTGTCCACTCTAGCCTTCTCATTGTTGCATTACTTTCAAGTGGTTGACTACCCATAATTCATAATCCCTGCATTTGTCTAGGAGTAAACTAGAGGTGTCTCATAGTATATTAATTTTATAACCATGTAGCTTATCAGCATAAAAGCACCATGCATAAAGAACAATTTGATAAAATAATATGCTAAACCCTTTCTTATGAAGAGCATGCCCAAGCAGCAAATTTCCCATCAAAATTAAAACTCATAACACTGGATACATAAATAAAAAAAATACATAAATATGGTGTTAATGCAAAGAATCGCAAATCAATTAACCCACAATCTAAAACAACTGGATGCCAAAAAAGAGTGAAGAATTTCAACATTGGAGTGAGTTTTTTTTTTTTTAGGTCTTGCACTGAGAATATGACTCTTATACATATCGTAGACATGACCCCAAAGCATTTAATTTTATAAAGAACCCTAAATCTGATTTAGTAGGCTCTCTTGGCAAGGCATGTTATATGCATAGACGTGAATATCGACAAACTTGCCTAAGTGAACTTGACTAGTTCAATTGGTGAGTTCTATAAATAAAAAACTAGGGATCTATCTGATTCTTTCTTATTTTCAATTTTGTTTGACCAATACATGGTCTCTTCTAGTGTGTAAGCATCGCAATGCCTCAGGTGACAAGCTGGGAACGATTCCCATATTGATGTTTTGTTTTTCCTAAAATTCTTCATATCAATCTGAAGAATTTGCCAAGCTGTTGGAAGTTAACTATTTGACTAGGCAAGTTGCTCATTTTTTGGCAGTCAAGAAGCCGTTCAAGTTTTTGAAAAGTAGCACATAGAGAGAAAGCATGATAAATCCTCGATAGAGAATAAATATTTTAGTTCCCATACTTCCTAGTACCCCAAGAAACCATAATGAGAATCATTGCTTGTTCATAGAAATATGCAAGCCCAGAAACTAGGAAACGCGAGGGAGGAAAAATACAAGGGACCACGGAGTGGAAGAGGTATCATTCCCTAATTGAAGCTTAGGCTTTTCATGAAGTTAAAGAAAGACAAAAAAACTCAATCATGCTTTTATAAATATCACAACCCTTCTTTTTATTGGTCCATTAACAAGTATTATTCCATAAAGGAAAAGCATAAAATATGATCATTTACTTTTGGTAAGAGGTAACAATCACCCTCGACTATTGGCCGTGGAATCCAATGGCTGAAGTTGTAGCATTGACTAGGCTTCTAGACCCGAAGAAAATTTATGTCCTTAGTGATATATCCCACAAGGTCAAATTTCATATTTGATGGTTATAGGTGATTGTAACGTCCTTATATCTCACATAAAGTAAATGGTCCCATAGTGTACAACCCCTTCCATAAGAACCCATAACCATTAAAAAAAAAGAGAGCTTTGATCACTTCATAATCTCAAAAATAAAAACATTCTTAAACAACACAAAGCCAATCCTATCCTTACTTTTTTGTTTTTGGGATTTCTTTAAAGTAACACACCTAAAAGGCTAAAACCAACACCAAGCTGATGCAAAAACTAAAGGCAAACACCAATCTAAGATAGCAGGCCTGAAACACAATATGAAGTTATGAAACATCATTTCCTTGTGGATGTGTATGCGTGGGTGGGTGGGGAGGTGTATGTGAGTGTGAGTGTGTGTGTGAAGAGAGAGAGAGTCAGATATTAGAATAATTTGACTAGAATATAAAATATTTTCCAATCCATATCAAAGACGGAAAACTCTACACAAACAATACTTACATTAATAGAAGGAAAGAGTTTATATATGGTTGCAATACTTATACTATTGAAGTAAGGTATGCCTAAAAAAATCCTATAGAAGATGATCATCTCTACTTCGAGATGTATGGACATGAAAAAAAAGAAGAATTCCAAATCCCAACAATAGTGCATCTTGACACCTTATCTAGAATGTCTATTTTCACAATTCTTAAGTGTTTATTGATCCACTCGATCTATACCATTTTGTAAACTTTAAATTTTATAATTAAAAATAAGAATTGATTTCAAGCCATCATAAGGTTTCGAATGCCGGAACAAAATCTCTAAGCATATTTTAGAGGTGCTCCTTACTTCTACGGTATAAGGAGGCAACCTCACCCTTGAGAGAAATCCAAACCATTAATTCAACTATAACATCAAAAAGTTTTCAACCCAGTCCAATCCATATCAAAGACGTAAAACTCAATCCAAACAATATTCACCTTTAAAGAAACTTTGATAAAACTCAATCCAAACAATATTCACCTTTAAAGAAACCCAAACCATGGGGGAAGGAGGGAGTCGAGAAAGAATCCACATATTCAAACTACCACATACTCACAAACAAAGAAGTCGAAAGGATAAATCCTAATTAAAAAAAAAAATTGAAACAAAAATATACAGAGAGGAAGATGGCAATGAGAAAGAGAGGAGAAGAAGAAGAATACAAAAAAAACCATTCCTAGAACGAAATAACTAGAAACATAAGAACGCAAGAGAACCCATTGCTCTATGTGGGTTATCAAACGAAATGAACAAAAAAAATTCAGAAGAAAATATAAAATAACCACTTATAACGAAGGGCATAACGGAGCAAGTATAACATGAATACGTAGAAAGACGAGATGAATCGGGAAAATAAATAAAAAATAAGAAGTTAATAGATTGCGCACCAAACAACCACGACTAAAGGAGTAAAAAGCAGAGAGCTATGGAGAGAAGAATGCAAAGAGATCAGTAAAGTAAATGAATGAAGGGAAAAGGAGCGCAACTTGCCTCTGATCACTGCTGAAACCCAATATCTGCAACAAATGCCCACTAACAAAAAGTTAAGAGAGAGAGAGAGCGATGGTACCAGGTTTGCGGGTCGTTCGGTGGTAGCCCTAACCCTTGGTTGTGCTACTGCGGTGAGTGATAAGAAGAAACGATATTAGGGTTTGTTTGTTTGGGGACACTAACGCCCACAGCGAGATAGGGCGTGGCGTTTCGAGGAGACTGTTGTTCCCAAATCCCGCTAAGTTCAAGTGAGACAAAGAAACACAGGTGATACTTGTATAAAATCAGTGGTGTTGCCGTTCTTGAGGGGAAACTTGGAACTGTTTGGACGCACCATTGGGGTACCGAATAGGTTATTCATACACCGGAATCCTTCTCCGTTATTTTGAGCTCTCCATAATTTGATCACGTATCTGTACTCCCAAAGACCATGATGTACAATTACTCCCCCACAAATAGGTGATCCATTCTTATCTATCGCTTGGTGGCCTCAGGATTTCTCTAGCATCGTACAGATAGTGCAGACTGACATGAGGAAGTCGAGTCGAGGGCCTGGCAATCTTGGATCCTAGAGGGGACCTTGGGGTGACTAGTGAAATGTAGTCGACAGGGCATAAGATCGTGGAGCATGAGGGAGGTAGTGGTGCGTGACCGAGAGATGGCGGTACACAATGCCAATGCATGACCAAGGATTGGCTACACTTTACCCTTGTAAGTATGCTCTTCCGCTATGCGGTGACACTGAGCAAGGCTGAACCTGGCATCCAAGTATTGCCCGCTTGGACGCCAAGGATGCATGGGCTAGGCGATGAAAATCCCATGTGACAGATTGTATCAAGCATGGGGCATGGTGGCAGCAGTGGAATTGGTCACGTACCGATGATCATGTAGACCACCTTGAGTACAGTAGAAGCTACTTGCATTATGATGAAGGCACGAAGTTCGTGTCAAGACCCAAGAGGAGCACTTGGACGACATCCACGGGAAACAACATTGGTCATGGCAGCATCAATGGACCTAGCCATGAAATAGATATAGTTGTGGCATGAGGTACAAACCATGCAAGTGGTAAGTGGGACGTGGTGGCGGGAGAGCTGACCACTCAATAGGGTCAATGGTAGCTAAACGAGGACTTGACCGTGTGTGCATGATTGGGAGGCTCGGTGGCTGAAATGGACACAACCATTGTGTGGAGCTAGGCGTTGGTAGGAGCTAAAGTTTATGGGGACCCAATAAAGGCCGAGCGTTCGACGAGGACGTTGGAGTTTAGGTGGGGAAGGATTGTCAAACCCCATTTCTCCATAAGCCTCATGTGACCCGTGTGATGTGTGTGTAGGCAGCAAGGTCTAGAGGGCCTGGTGCAGGGGTACCAACAACACGGACAAGTGAGAACTAATAGGAGGAAGCTAGGGACCTGACAGTCTTGGATCCTAGAGGGGACCTTGGGGTGACCGGTGGAATGCAGTCTACTGGGCATAGAACCGTAGTGCATGAACGAGACAATGTTTCATGACTGAGAGATGGCATTATGCGATTAGAGGCCGACAATGTGTGACCGAGGATTGGCGGCAGGCAAATGAGGAGATATTGTTACTCAGCACATGTGGGCCTGTTTTGATGATATTTATCTTAAGAAAAATTTATTCAAATGCCTATAAGAGATGAACTATTCAAACTTCGATACATATCTTTTGATTTAATTTAAACATATCTACCAAAGAACTTAATCATGAGTTATAATAATTGGAAAAGGAATGTTGAATAATTTGTTTTCTTTGGATATTTTGATATCCCTTAATTTTATTTGGAATTTACTATCTTATATAATTTAATATATTATGGATAATATTATTTTTGTGAGTTGCTTGATAGTGTCTTATTTTTTATTATTTCACTTTTTTAGTGATTTCCAGCTATTTTAGTTAATTCTAGCAAAAACAGATGAGTTCAACAAAGTACTTTTGAATGAAACAAAAAAGTCCTCTAAAAAAAGGTAACTTTAGATGTAAAAATATTTATAAAGTTATCTCAAATAACCTTATTATGGGTCCTACCAAACAACATATAATTCTTTACCAGGAATATTTAATTGAAATTGTAAATTATAGGTCATAACAAATACATCTAAACAGGTCCTTGGCATACTTATAATTGGAATTTGACCCAAGAGAGTGAATGGGCAATATGCTCCTTTGGGAGCATATATTATTCAATTGCAATCTTCATTAAAAGCAAGACACTTAAAACACACATAAAATGTGGCATCCAAACAAATCATTAGAACCCATTGTGATCAACACCATAAAAGCCGCTCCAACAACACTTTAGATATAGCCAAGCCCTTAATTTAGAGTTTCCTTATTATGATTATAGAAACTCTTTTTCGGCTGAGGGACTTTCAAGAAACTGAAAACTTTAGAAACTGTAGGGATTTTAACCTAATCACTTTTTTGGGACCGTAAACTCACTAACACTCAAGGTAGTTATCTTATATACCCCTGAGCCTAAAAACATACCTCAAAGTTGTTATCTTATATACCCCTGAGCCTAAAAACATAGAAGACAAACCCGTACATACCTTCAACACCCAAAATCCTAAAGCTACCCCAAAGTCCAACCTTGTAGGTCCCATAAAACTCACTGAAAATGGACCAAACATAAATCCACACTCTAAAGGAGGTCGTACCGTCTAATTGCTCAAATCCGACATTCAGTTTGGAAGTTATGACCCAAGCACATTTGTTTACAAAACTTCCATTTGGGTCCCTGTTCATGTTGTGTTAACATGTTAATACAATTCAATGTGAGCTTTGTTAAGAGGCAGGCGTATTTTGTTAGCACTCAAAGCCCTTTTCGCCTAAGAAACCACCTGAGTGCATGTTTTTGTCAAGATGCATTCGTGCTTTGTTACTACATAAACTCTGTTTCTGCCCATACTTTCCAAGAAACCACCCTAAGTACGTGCTTTATGAACACACTTGCGTGTTAACAAGCATGCAACCCAGAAAACCACCAAAAGCCTATTTCAGATCTAAATCTTCCCTAGTTGATCCTAAAAACTGATACAGGGAGAAAAAACAATAAATCAGAAATAAAAAATTCAAAAAATTGATATATTATATTATCTCTCTGGGTCTGCAAGGGAGTCCACCCCAATATATTTTCACAAGATCAAACTCTTTATTAAATCACCAATCACTTTATTCACAATGAGGGACTTCCTTAGCTTAAATACAAATAAAAAGAAATAAAAAACAAAAATAATAAAAAAAACATAAAATTCTTTTTCTCTCTCACGCTCTCTCTCTCACCCTATTTTTCCTCTCACTTTTCTCGATCTTTACCTACTTTTAATCTTCCCATATTTAAATCCCTTAAATATCTCAATTCTTATACAAATCTCTTATTCTTCTCAATCTTTTCTTCTCCTAACATGAGACCCCATAAATCTCTAACTAAATCTCAATTCCAAGAAAATATGACTTTTCCATTTTAAGCCACGTTAACCCTCACCAACCTCATCCATGAGCCTTATCAAGAAAGCAAGAAATACCCACGTCAACCCTAAAAATTAGAAACTTCATATCCTACCCAGTTCCTAAAAAATGTAAATCAATTTTTTTTTCCTATTTTTTAGCTACATCATTTTTCAGGGGTTGGGAGAAGCTCAACCTCGAGCTAGATTCAAATTGCATCCCCTTCATCAACATGCAAGATTATTTCTGGAACTTGATCTTCTTCTTGAACTTAAGGTCCATGGCTGATGTAGAAAGACCTCGTCTTTAATGGTTGATTGGAGCCCATTTACATGTCGAGCAACTTTTTTGTCCTTCCGTCTCTTGGAGGTTATTTTGAGCTACTAATCGATAAAACTATTTAGTATAATTCTTCTCTTTCTTTTCACTATGTCAGAGAATTTGGAGTTCTTAAAAAAAATTTGCTTATAATCTACATGAAGAAAATTTTCTTTTAATTTCTTTTTCATCTTTTACAAATCATGTAATTTTTGTCTTTCTACTACGAAAATCGAAATTGTTGAACTTGCTCCCAACAAGCCACAACATACCCATGGAGTTTAGTTGCAACAAATTTAGCATTATGCTCATTTGGCAATTCACTCTATTCAAAATAATTCTCAATAGCATTACGCCAATCAATAAAAGCCTCTATGTGGAGTGTTTGAACATATTTTTCATCACTTTAGTCCCTGATAGGAAGCAGGTCAATAAAGCCTAAAAAACAATGGAAATTCTTGACAGTCTCAAAATGGCCTTAGAATTGGTCAAAGATCTTCGTCAGCACTTCAAAAGACCACCTGCCAAGTTTCATTGCGATCATACATGTCTAAGGCAGTGAACACAAAGAAACAATTTCAGCGAAATCGGTCTCTAGTACCCTGAAATAGACCCGATAACTAGAGCCATACTTTTGGTACATCAAACAGCTGTGGGACCACTGCCATTAGATTCGACACAGTCGAAAACCCTTATGGGTCAAGTTTCGGCTTAATCGAGCACTCCAAAACAAAGTTATGGGTGAAATACCGAAAAGGGGTAGGCCATACACTATTCCCGTGTGGCCCCACTCCATCAAAACACCATTAAAGGTTGCTGTGTTTACAATCACAGGCAGTCACGGGGCCTATATTTCACTCGTTCGAAGTCGGATCGTTCCCAAATTTGGTGATCGTGTTCATCTTATTAAGATGAGCAATTCGATATGTGGTACGCCCCGTGACGACACCCGGGCCGAGAGAAATTAAATGAAAGTCGCTGATTTGTGAAGGAAGTTAAAGAAAATTCAATAGTAGCATGTTCAAGTAGCCAGATCACGATGCTCGCATACCCAATCAACACGAAACGAATTGCATTATATGTGTGAAGTCCGAGGATACCTCTGATCCAAACGTTGCATACGATGAATCGTTGGATTTCACATACGAAGGCGTCAAAGCTGTTGTAAATTCCAGCTACCGGATTTCAAGATTCCGGCCAAAAACTCAAGATGACAAAATCTTCTTCCGGACACGAAATCAAGCTATGCTTGTTGCAACATGATCATGACGGCATGCTCAGTGTGATTCGATGAAGAAGTTATGAAGAAACATTAAGGAACGAGCACACAATCGATCCGAAGTTTTCAAGATTCATCATCCAAAATTCAAGTCTCATGATCAAGGCTAAAAAACATGATCCGTGGCTTGAAGTTGGTATCAAAATGATCGTCATGCTGAGCCCTACAAGAAAACAATAATCTTTCGATCAAACGAGCATCAGAAGGACCCCGGGTCAGGTACGGAAGATCACGCAAGTTCTCGAGCAGCAGCAGGGGCTGTTATGGAATTCTACATATTGTTAAGCAGGGAAAAAACAGTCCTTTTGCATCCATTTTTAGAATTTCTTTAAATCAATTAAATTATAATTATCTTCAATTCTAAGTAGTTTTTGGGCATACACCCACATTTTAACCCAATTCTATATAAACAGGTAGAGCCTCACCGTACAAAAAAAGGGATTCATTCTTCTTAGATCAATCAAAAAATTCTGAATTTTACTTAAGGTTGTGGGTACTTCTTGAAGAGAGAGAGAGGAGAGAGAAGATAAGGGCGGGTACCCTTTGAGCAGGTAACTTTATCTCTCCTCCCCTCTTTCTCATCTCTAACTCTTTCTCTCTCTTCTTCTCATCTCTATCTATTTCTCTCTCCTCCCCTCTTTCTCTCTCATCCCCTCTTTCTCATCTATATCTTTCTCTTTCTTCTTCTCATCTCTATCTATTTCTCTCTCTTTCTCTCTCCTCCCCTCTTTCTCTCTCCTTCCCTATTTCTTGTCTCTCTTCTTCTCATCTCTATCTCTTTTTCTCTCTTTCTCTCTCCTCCCCTCTTTTTCATCTTTATCTCATTTCTCTCTCCTTTTATCTCTATCTCTTTCTCTCTCTTCTCATCTCTATCTCTTTCTCTCTCTCCTCTTCTGTTACAGTCGGTGAAGCCTAGCACTAACTGGATTTCTCTCTCCTTCTCTTCTGTTACAGTAGGTGAAGTCTAGCGTTGACTTAATTTCTCCTTCTCTTCTGTCACAGTAGTCGAAGCTTAGCGTCGGTTGGATTTCTCTCCCCTTCTCTTCTGTCACAATCGGCGAAGCCTAGAGCCAGCTGAATTTTTCTCTATCCTTCTCATTTAATGCAGTCGGTGAAGCTTATCACTGACTGGATTTCTCTCTCCTCTTCTGTTGCAGTCGACGAAGCCTAGCGCCTGCTCAATTTTTCTCTCTCTCTTTTGTACCAGTCGGTGAAGCCTAACGTCGATTACGTTTTCTCTCTTTTCTTCTGACATAGTCAGCGAAGCCTAGCACTGACTGCATTTTCTCTCTCTTATTTTGACACAGTCCGCAAAGCATAGCGCCGACTGTGTCTTCTCTCTATTCTCCTCTGTATAGCACAATCGGTCAAGCCTAGCGCAGACTGTGTTTTCTCTCTTTTCTTTTGACACAGTCGACGAAACCTAGTGTTGACTGTGATTTCTCTCTCTTCTTCTAGCACAGTTGGCTAAGCTTAGCACCAACTGCGTCTTCTCTCTCTTCTCCTTTGTATAACATAGTAGGCGAAGCCTAGCGCCGACTGCATCTTCTCTCTCTTCTCCTCTATATATGTGACGACTCAAACTTTTCCTGATCAGTTAGAAAGCATGGTGGGATAGGGAGGCTGAGGAAGTGTCAGCGTCGGGTGAGTTGGAGAAGAGGTCAGTACCAGTTGAAAGAGCCAACGCTGGGTGAGTGGAGAAGAGGTCAGCACCGGTTGGAAGAGCTAGTGTCAGGTGGATTTGTGTGAAGAGGCCAGCGTCGGGTGGATTTGTGTGAAGGGGCCAGCACCGGTTGGAAGAGCCAGCGTCGGGTGGATTTGTGTGAAGAAGCCAGTGCCGGATGGATTTGTATGCAGCGCTGCTGTGTTTCTGACATGCATGAGTTGTGTATGCCACTTGTCAAATACATGCTGATTGAGTGTCACATGTCTAGATTTTGACAGTCTCTTGGTGACACTTGGCCAGCCACCTCAAGAGTACTTAAGCCCCCTTCATCACCCATACCACTCATTCTTACTTTATCTATCTCTCTCTAAGACACAAGTTGGGCAGCCACTGGGTGGGTGAGAGCTGTGAGGAGAGGAGTGGAGAAGACAACATTGTTATTTAAGTAAGTGGATCCATCACCATTGCGTGATAGTCGTAAGGATGCATATAATTTATGTATATAAAATGAGAATGAAAGTGTATGTGATGAAAGAAAATCCTTATGCCTTTTTATTTAGAAATTGGGGCTCTGGTTCCATGGTAATGGTGAATGTCAAGAATGAATGCATACTTCTTAGATTATGTAAGAAATGCATACTATATATGATAATGTGTGTGTTCACATTGTGAGAGAATAGTTTTTATCATGTGCCTCACCATGAAATGAAGATTATGAAATGTATGCTTGAGACATGTTGTATGCCCCTGTGAAACTCCAGAAGTTTACATGTTCTTGTGGGAGGCTTTTGAATAATCAAATGGGGTCCGATTGACCTCAAACTAACCCTATTGGAAAGATATACGAGTCTAGTAAAATGCTTGTTTTTACCCATTTATGAAATTATTTACAAAAGTGAAGTTATATTTCAAAATGGAAAGGTATATCATTATTGACTGTTTTCCTGGATTTTTCGTTTATACCACTGTGGTCACTGATTTTAGCTAGTAAAAAAAAGTTCATATTTGGCCCAACCAACAACAGGCTCCTAAGATGGAGGGTGTCTGTTGAGGACAATGGACACCTGCATGTGATCAGGGACTGGATTCCCGACCGCAGCAAAGTCCTTTGCGAGCACTATCATTTTATTTACATGCTCAGTCATTTAGTCGGATTCTTTCATTTTGCAAGAATTACATTTTTCTAATAACAATTGTACATGGGACTCAGAAGCAGTCCCATACTTTTTAGATAGGGCGCCCATCATACTTTGAGTTGTAGTGTGATCCTCAAAGACTCTAATTAATCATCATCCATAAAACTCAGCATAGTAGTCCTAGCTACTTTGTCATCTTCTAACCATTTGTCAAGTCATTTTCTAGCTTGATCATTGACATTAGGTTCTAAGATTGGTGGTTCTATATCTAGAATCTTAGAATAAAATATACCCAATTTTTCTTTTCCACATAGAAAAATTGGTTCCATTGAGTTTTTCAAATTTTGATAGTTCTAACATGACTAGTTTAGATGTCATTTTAATTTTTTGGATAATGCCTAAAAGCTCAAAAAAATTTAATTGTGTCTAAAAAAAGGGTTGTCTGCTAGTCAAATCAATATGTTGCCGACTTTATATGGGCAATGACTTCAATGAAGAATTCTCTCAAAAGGTTTATGTTCACACTATTGTGGGTTATGGGCCCACCACGCTTCCACAACCTTGCTTTGATGGCAGTGTCGTGAGACTAGGGATCACAACGATCATGCTTTACCATAACAACTGAGAACTCAAAAATTAATTCTCTGTGTGTGCCTCTCCATGGCCATGAAAAGCCTAATTATAGAGGGATGGAGAAGGCCATTCTCCTACGTTCATTTGCTTCTTGAAATTTCTTAGAGACTTGGCATTCTAATCCTGAGAAATAGGTAGTTATCATCTACCCGTTGGATAAAGGCATCTTCTCTCTCCATGAAACCTTTTACGTGAAATATTACAACATTAAGATAAATAATAAGAAAGAGAAATATAGGACATATGAGGCCCCACGGCCATTCACATGTACCAACATAAATAGGACCATAACATTTTGATATGTGGACCCAAATTATCTCATTTTAGGTGAAGCCCGACACAAATACACCTAGACCCACTCTAATCTGACTGAAGCTTAATCACCGCCCAACCTTATTAGTAGACCCTAGAAAGTTGTACCGTTGAACTAGAAGCTGACCCAAAACCTTGACACGTCTATACCACTAAAAATTATGCCCAAACACAGTGAAATCCTAGGCTATCATCCCAATTTGATACCCCCCAATCATTCTAAACAAAACAAGCAAGAACTCTGTTAAAGACTTCAGTTCAGTCTTGACCGGTGGATCCTAAAGATTAATTGAAGTCGGCACAAGGGTCCAGGATCTGAACTAGGTCCTGACTCTGGGTTTTGGCCTTGTGGGCTTAGCTTAAGGTGATTTTTCTTTTTTCTCTTTTGTTTTATTCTCTAGCATGCCTAGTCCACTTGTTTCTTATCTTTAGTTTATTTCATTTCTTATTTAGATTAATCCTCTCAAACTTTTCTCTCCGTTGGATTTTCGGTTTTATCACCTTGCAAGTTGGCGTAGGTGGTAATCCATTAAATGTCAGTCTTACAACTAGCTTCTCTTTTGGATTACAATTTGATAGAACCCCAAAACTACCTCTGAGTGACTCCTTTTACGTTCGAGGTTAGGCCATATTGTCAAAGTATCGTTCACCTTGATTGGGTATAAACAATAACCCATTTATTTTATCAAACTAGTGCTATTGTTTGTGCGTTAAACTCTCCAAATGTATTTTATTAAACTAGTGAACTTATTCCTGGGTAACGATGAAGGATGGAGTTCAAGTTTGACCTGATTTCAACCCAAAAAATCGATAAGGCTTGTGTACAATAAGTCAAAAAAGAAGAACACTGGTGCTAGTCCATAGCCCATATAATGCATGGGTTACTGCTAATGAAAATTAAGGAGATTCACAAGTCTTTGTTTGGATAGTTAATGAATTATTGAGTTCCCTCGACACATACTCATAAATATAAAAGAGCACTGTTTTTCTGTGCTACAACTATTCATTAGGGAGTGCCACTTCTCTCCCTTGTATGTTTGGAAAATGTCAAAGTGCTTACCAACTTTACAAAAAATATTTGCCTTATCTTGTCGTTAGTAACCAATTTTTTAATGTAATTATTGAGCACCCAAACTATTCTTAATTTTCTAAAACGTTCTTACCGCATTATCAAGGGTTTATATCTAACTGGTCGGACCTGGATCTGCCTCGTTGAGGCTCCCTCGGGGGCTCGGGTCCGATAGACCCACTCTCGAACAACCACCTAACTTCCATGAGCGTGCGTGCAGCTCATATGTCACGTGTGGATAGTATGTCCAATTATGAGAGGATTTTAATGCGATGAAGAAATGGACTCAAGCACATACCTCACCATTGTTGTGAGTTCGTGGGATAAGCTCGGGCTATAACCCTCCTAAATCAATGAACGAAAGCCCTCCAGCTGTCCAGCAACATGGTTTGGATGCGGCCCCCTCTCTAAACTTAACACTTCACCTCAAATCTCACTTGAAAACTGCAAATGAAATCCAAATAAAATGTACTCCTCTATGATGTACCTTTTTATGGGTGAACGACTCTAGTTTTGGGGGTAGAGTGATTAAAGAGATAAGAAAGAGAGGGAAAAACGAAGAGAATAGGAATGAGTGAATAAAATCTTGGTTTAGAAGGGGGAAGAAGAAGAAGAAAAAGAAAGAAGTGAAAAGACAACCCAAAGAAAATTGGGCAGCCTCCTGGCATAATATCTCCTAAGAGGTATTACCGGTGACAAGGAAAGTACCAGGCTTGAAGCCTTTGTACCCGGAGGATCTAGAAAGTAGATTTACATGACTGCACCTATAACTAAACCAAAGAGCCCCCTAAAAGTGATCAAGTGAGAAGAAAGTGAAAGAGAGAGAAGCTTCCCACAACCCAAACACTATGTGACTCGTGGTTAAAGTAGTGAAAGGATCAGAACTCTAAAGAAAGCTGACTCAGGATAACCCCACCTAAGTGATCTAGTGTAAGAGAATCAGCATCTCTTACGACCCAACTTCACTGTATGAGATGGTGGTTAGAGTAGCCATACGAGAGTTAGAACCCCAGGGGGCTATCTCAGGACGACCTCGAGTCGAGTGCTCAAGGAGGGAAAGAAGCGACAAGCAGAGAGAGAGAGATAGGAGAATTATGGAATAAGAAGATAAAATAAAACAAATGAGGAATTAAATGTATGATTTAGAGAGAAGAGTGTGAAAGAAGGATTGATGGGATCAATGAGGTGAATAAGGCCTCTGGGGAAGAGATGGGAGTATAGGGTGGTGAGAAAATAGGAGCGGTTAGAGGTAGCGAGGAGAGAGGGCCGATTAGAGATAGTGGGAAGATAGCGGCGGATAGAGGTAGCGAGGAGAGATCTAGCGATAGTCTGGTCTCGAAGGTTCACAAAACACCTGCAGATCAAGATTGTGCCAAAAATAAAGCCTTCAGTCTAGTAAACTAGGTGCGGTACCCTTGCACTAAGAAAGGACTCTTCACTGTAGCCCTATGCTAATGGCTGCAGCAGGAAGCCAGACCACAACCATTGTACTCAGAACGCCGAAGAACCTTTGAGGACCACATTTGGGCTCAATCGGACCTCCCTAGAGGGGTCTATGCTCATGTGGCCTAGCAACTCATGGGTTTTACCATGGCGCTGTGCAGCTTCACCAAACTAGTCCTAAAAATGGGGACTGCAACAATGTTTTCCGGCAATAACTTCGCCAACCCACGACTCCTTCCTCTGAAGCGAGACAAAGCTCAAACATTGACATGTTCTAGATCATGTCAGCCCCGGTATTTTGACCTATGGCACACACTGTGGTGTGACTGAGGACCCCCATTGCTCTTAAGAGGAAAGTGATCGGCGAAACTAGGGAAGAAACAGAGTTTAGCAAGCTCCGGATTCGGTGAAGCATAACTCAATGTCCAAGCTTTGGATCAACATGGGGAGGAGTTCAATAGAACCACCTCGTGCAAAGCTACATTCTGGTACAACTCTTGCCTTTGATTCGTGGTTCGATGGATGTATGTCCCCAGGTCACCAAAGAAGCAAATCCAGCCAGTTGCCGAAATCCCTTTCTCCGACAACCTTCCAAATTAGTCAAATGCACAAATCGTCACCAAATTAGCCCCAACTTGGTGTAAAACCACTGCGACAGCCTCCTTTCTGACTTGCAAGCAGAGCCAGGAGCTAAAACAATGCCACTAGAAGATGCATTAGTAAACAAAGTTAAAAAACTGGCCGAACTTTCACCCCGAGGGAAAAGGCCACCACAACACAATTAAAGGACATCAAAATGCTCATAATCGAGAGAAGAAAAAAGATATGTTGCTGAAACAGATGAACAATTGCGGCAAGTTGCAGGACTAGCTTCTAAGGTCTTCCCATGGCGAAGCAACCTGCATGCAGAGATGGTCTCATCATTCGAGCAAAAGATCACAAGGACATTTTGATCATTTGTGTCTAATTCTTGGATTTGTTTTGAATTTCTTTAATTGTAATTAAACTTGACTTTTGAGCATTTACCCTCATTTGGTGAATCCTTTATATAAGCAAGTTTAACTCACTTGTAAACGGACCCCCTTTTTCCAAGCTCCAATACCCCTAAAGGCTGGGAATAATCAAGGCTAGATTTCGCTTGTTAGCTTGTCTTTCTTTGTGAGCCCCCAGTCTCCGAGGGAGAGGAGAGAGAGACAGATAAGAAACTTTGAGAGAAAAAGGATCGCCCTGAGTGCGCGGTCCCATGGGTACCCTGGTCGTGCGGGTCACCCCTCATCTCTCATAAGCTGAGTCGGTCTTTTTCTCTCTCTCCCACTCTCACCTCCACATGCGTGACCCCGTCCGTGCGGCAGCCCTCGTCCATCAGTAAACCTGCGGACGTGAGAAAACCCGCGGGCCTCGAACCTCGGGTTTCCCCACGCCCCTCTTAGTGGCTAGCAAACCCCCCTGAGAGGGCGACCAAGGAGGAGGGACATTTGGATCCCATCCCAATAGCATAGAGAGAGTGAAAGGAGAGAGGTTGTGAGCTTGAAGAGGGCTCCCGTCCAAACCACGCTGACAAGCAACCGGAGGGCTTCGTAATTGCTCTAAGAGGGCCATCCGCCTGGGAGTGTCCCCAAACCCCCAAAGCAACATAAGAGCGTTCACACTCCAGTCGCAATAATCTCTCTTACCATCGACCTCCCATCCGCTAGCAAGAGGGCCCGGGCGTGCACCACGCGCCGGACCTCTGCAATTGTTCGAGAGAGGGTTTCGGCGAGGGAAACAGGGACCACGCCACCGACATCAACCGGCGACTCCACTGGGGACTCGTCACCTTATCGTTAGCTCGAGCTGTCTTCAAGTACCAACCTCTCTTTCTCCTTTCTTCACTTTTGCTATGGGATCCATTTATCCCTTCTTCCTCTTGGTCAGGGAGTTCTACATCCCCATACCCTCAACTACTCATGGGGAGGTTCGACCGTTCGATCCTCCCTCCCTTGTGTGCCCTCATTGCGGCCATGCTGGCCCAACCATCCTGATCTCGACTGGGAAAGTTTGGGGCACAGACCCTCGGGCCGCTCGCCCCGCTTCTTCCGGTATTCGGGGGAGACCCCTTAATGCCCACTGCACAGGCGACTCTACTGCTGCCCCCTCACTAAAACATCCTATTGCTGGTGGGCACCCCACCAGCCACAGACCCAAAAGTGGCCCCCGTGTCACCACCCCTCCTCATTCGGTCAATCCTAACAAGACTGTCGTCCCTGCAGATAGCCAAAAGGCGACCCAGCCCACGTCACACAGGGGCGTCGCCAACACTAGCACCCCCGCGCACATACCACCCTCTGGCAAATGCCATGCCAGCTCGCATGGTTACTCCACGGCACATACCTATGTCTATAGACTTCCTGGTGGCCCGATCGCCATAATAATGAATCGTGGTAGGCCTACGCCAGTCTCTCAAACCGTTTCTAGTCACTCTCGAAAAATAAGAATCTGGGTAGCATAATTTCAGGAAAAATAAGAATATGTTGAACTCCTCAAAGCCAACTGGAACATGTTTTCCTAGCATTATGAGGAAATTCTCGGTCTTGACCCGCACATAATGGTCCATAGGTTGGGAGTCCACTTGTTATACAAGCCCGTCAAACAAAAGCCATGAAGATTTAGGACCGAATGTGACAACCCAAACTTTTCGCAGCCAGTTAGAATGCATGGAGGGTCAAGGAGGGAAGAAGTTGTGGCCAGTGCCAGTTGGATGAGAGCAGCGTCGACAAAGAAGAGGAAGAGGCCAGCGCCGGTTGGGTTGTCTAGCGCCGACTGTTAAGGAGAAGGAGGCCAGCTCCGCTTGAGTTGCCCAGCGCTGATTGGATGAGAGCAGCGCCTGATGAGAAGAGGAAGAGGCCAGCGCTGATTGGGTTGTCTAGTGCTGGCTGTGGCAGAAGGAGGCCAACACCAGTTGAGTTGTCCAGCACCAGTCTTAAAAATTAAGAGAGTAACTATATAAAATTTTAAAGAGAGAAAGTACATAATTATTTTTAGAAAAAGCAACTACCGCAAAAGTTTTAGAAAAAAATTATCTCAAATTTTAGCTTTTAGAAAGAGAAACTATCTTAAAATTTGAGAGAACAACTATATCATATTTTAGAGAGTGAAACTACTTAAAAATGTTTAGAGAGAGAAGCCATCTCAAAATTATTAAAGAGGGTAACTATCTCAAGTTTTAAGTTATAGAGAGAGAGTATCTTAAAATTTTAAAAAGAGAAACTATATTATATTTTAGCGAGAGTAAAGCACTTAAAAATTTTAGAGAGAGGAATTATCTCAAAATTTTTAGATAGACAATTTCAAATTTAGATTTTGGATGGAAAGTATATAAAATTTTAGAGAGAGAAACCATATCAAAATTTAGAGAGTATATTAAATTTTAAAGAGAGAAAGCATATCAAAATTTAGAGAGAGAAACTATCTCAAAATTTTAATAGGTACGCTATCCCAAATTTTGAGTTTTAGAGAGAAAAAGCATATGAAATTTTTAGAGAGAGAAATTGTATCAAGTTTTGTTACCGAACAATGGACATGGAAGTGATTGCAAGGAATTCATGAATTTTGTATAGTTTATCTAAACAAGAGATTTGAGGAATCCATGACAAAAATCCTTGATATTGAAAATCCATAAATTTCCTTAGGATTTCAAATATCTAAGATTCTCAATTTCCTCCTATCCAAATGGGCCCTAAAACAATTTCCCCAAATCTCTGCTTTTGACCAATATCCAATACCTGTAACAAGTGAAGAACATACCTTAGCCCTACCAAAACATCTCCCAAGCCTTAAAAAAGAAAATTACACTCATATCCATTTTGGAGCAGTAAGATTTGCATTAACATTTCATGGAAGAGATGACCTCCCAATCTCATCCAAAATAACATTACTAGACCCAAGGTTTTGTTAATATGAGCATGCTTGTATTGCCATTATTTCAACCGCTTTAAATTATGGAACCCCAAAGCTCTATTTATCAATGTTAGTGACACAGAAGCACCCTATCACACTTAAGTTCCAAAACAAATTCCTAGAGAGGAATTGATACAACTTATCCCCAATAAGTGGATCATTTGTTATGAAAAATTATGAAAAACCTATTCAAGCAACAAACCCTGTTTATATTGCTATGGAAGATGGAACTGTAGAAATCAGTTTCCCAACAAAACTCAAATAATGATACCAATCATAGCTTAAAAAATGATGGACCACCCCTCCCATCTATGAAGGAAAAACGAGAGATGGTCACAAAAATTTTGACCCCTTTTGCAAATGCCCTGGTTGTAGTCAAGATAAATTTGACTTAATTGATGAAGATATGAACAATCCTCCAAAGAAAAATAGCAAAAAGAAATCTTGGGAACAAAAACTTAGAGAGAGATATGAAAATGGTGAATCAACATGAAGATATGAGTTTTAGTATAATACAGAAACCCCATTCCAGTTCAACCAAATCCCACTCTAGAAAAATACATCCCACCATACAAACCACCAAGACTACGATTACCACCTACCCCACCTTTAATACCCGTCTTTAAAATTTATAGAACCCCAACAAAAAATTTTGAAAGTCAGAAACTCATAGAATGTTATATGTTCGACCCCTCTTCTTCAAACTACGCTGAGCAATTCCCTCCATTGAAAACCTTTGAAAACCCAACAAGAGTGTATAACCATACTTGGAAAATCAGGAATAATCTCAATGTCAATGCCCAAGGCCAAAAACAACCTTTAACAGCCAAAACAGCTTTAAATTAGCAATCTTGAAAATACCCACCTCTAAAACCAAGCATTAGTCTAAATCCTTAAGAATCAAAATCCACAAACCACAAAGATGGATTCAATACAAAAAATTGTCCTCGAATTAAAAACAAGAATCCAAAATCTTCATGAACTACTTGAAATATCATCTACTAAATACCATGAAGACCGCCAGAGAGCAAACAAACTATTAGTGCTAAAAGAAGAAGAAAAAAGAAAATTCGAAGCTCAATTAAGAACAATGAAAAAAGGTCTTATCCCTCTACCAAAACCAGAAGAATTAGGCAGCTATAAAACCTTCTTTAATAGTCCCACACCTCTATTGCCAATAATAAATAGCCCTAAACAACACTAAAAGTGCAACCCTTAAAACCTTTAAAACTCTCATCTTCATATACTCCTTTTGATCCTTCATTTTACAAAAAGTTATCACCACCTAAAAGACTAAGAACCCAACCTAAAACATAGAAATGAGAGAACCAAAAAGCAAGAAATAAAAGAAGAAGAACAACCCCCATCATCCAGTAATCCAGACAAATCTGCAGTCAACACAATAGAATATGAAAATCCTATTTCAGCCTTTCAAAAAAGCCAATTCACCCAATAAAACCAAACAAAAATAAAAATTGCTGATCAACCCATCTAATGAATCAGACTCGAAAGTATCACCAGATAGCTCTTCAAGCAAATCCATAGATAGTTTTATAATAGAATCACCAACAGACAACATTTTCCTAAAGGACAGACACAACCAAATCCTCAATTCGTAAATCCAAATCCATAATTCCAAGCCAGCAACAACAACAAAATCCATAGGACCAAGATGAAGAAATGTTTTTTGATGAGAGAGTATATCCCATCTCAGATAAAAAGAAAATATTTACAATCGATGACATTCTCCCAAACCAATATAAAGAACACTTTAATAATATGTACTCTTGGTGCCAAGCAAAAATGTTTGACCAACCCCTTGAAATTGTCATAAAAAAAATGCCTAGCAAGATGTAGTTGTATATTAAAAGATTGGATTGTAGCGATTGGGCCATTTAAACAACAAATTATATACCAAGCCGAAGATCTTGAAACATTCATAGGATATATACACTCTCAATTTTTAGAAGTAGAACACCAGGTTGAACAAGCCAGAAAAGAATATCATGCTTCAAAATGTTGCACATTTAATAAAAATGATATTGAAGTCCATTTCAAATGAATGCTTCAAAACTTTTATGAGAAATGTCAAACAAAACATATATAAGCTCCTTACCAAAACCCATAGTTGTACCTAACATAATAAAATCCCGTAACTCCTCTACCCTAGAAGACACTACAATAAGAAATCTATACCAATCAGCCATCGAGGTTCTAAACCAACTATGCGCTCACAAAAAATTCATAGAAAATTTTTACAAAATAGCCTCAAATCTTGGAGCATCTTGCAATTTACCAATCAACATGAAAATAGTTGTGATTGTCATCCTCAATATGCAAAAGAACCCAACTATAAAATTCGTAAGAAAAAATCAAAATTTAAACAATTTCATAAGACAAATTAAAAAAAGAAGTCCTTTAGAAAGAAAATCTATCACAAAAAATCGACTGATTGATGTTTCATTTGCAATCAAAAAAGTCATTTCACCAAAAAATGCCCCAAGAAAAAGAAAAGAAAAGACCTTATGCACCAAATCGATATTTTCATTAGATGACATAATCAACCCCGAATCTACTCCACTAATGAAAAATGACTCAGATACTTCAGAATCAGAAATTTACAAAATAGAACCAATATTAGAAATGAATTCCTTATCAATTATTGCACCGGTAGCACCTGTCCAAATAATGTCTAAAGAAAAAGATTAACCATAACAGTCATAGCCTTTTTTGATATAGGAGCAGCAGTAACAATATTGAACCCTAATATCCTCTTAGAAAAATATTGGAACCCTTATAATCAAGCCTTCAAGGCTGCAAATGGATAAAAGTTCTAAATCACAAACATAAGTGATCCAATAATCATAAAACTCTTCCCAGATTTCTGGATTAAAACTAGAGTTTTAAGCTCTCATCTCCCAGGAAATATCTGCTTATAGGATATGATATCCTTCATACAATAATGCCCATGCTAGAATGGACGCAAAAAGGACTCAGTTACTAAGATAATTTGCTACCCAGGACAAAAACACCAAATCATTATATTTTTGAAACATTGTCTGATATCCAATCTAAAATCATAAACATCTCTTGTGATGAATCTATATGAGATTTTGCTCAAAAATGCAATCATACCTTAGGAAAAACCAGAAATTCTTCATCTCCCTACCTTTTAAGAAAACTAAAAATATTAACCCCCACGAAAGCCAGTCATTTAGGTATGAAACCAAACAATTTCCACCTTGCGGTATAAGAACCATCCCATTTCAAAACATAAGATCTTATACAAGACATCAATTCTCCCTAGGCATATGAAGTCAACAACAAAGCATAGCAAGGAAAACTTAGACTGGTTATCAATTACCTACCACTCAACAAGTTCCTTGCAGAAGACAAATTCCCTTTACCTCATAAAACATCGTTATTCCAAAATCTTACTTAAGCGAAAGGTTTTTCAAATTTTGACCAAAAAATGCACCATCATAATTTCAAAAAACCATGGTTACTATTTTCCAACCTTTATTATCAAATATGTTAATATATATTGATGATATATTAATATTATTTGAACACATGGATACTCATTGTCATCCCCTTTCTCAATTCCATGATATCGTTCAAAATTATGGAATCATGTTATCTGAGAAAAAATATACAATTACGAAAATATGAAACTTGACTTTCTCGGAATGAGAATCCCTAATGGATAGTATCACTTACAGCCCCATAATGCACAAACTCTCCTTGATTTCCCAGATATCCTGACTTTCAAAAAATAGGTCCAACAATTTTTAGGTATTGTTTTACATATTAGACTTCATATCCAAGCTTAGCCAATAGATTATCTATTTATTCCCACAACTAGAAAAAAAACCATTCCCCATGGACTTCAATCCAAACTAGAGTTGTCCACGATCTTAAGATTTGGCTATGAAAATTCCACATTTACAAATACCTTCTGATGGAATAAGAATACTCAAAACATATGCTAGTGATGAACAATGGGCAGCAATATAATATGAAGAAATTGCAGGAAAAAGAAATCTTGGGTGCATACAAGAGCGGCATATTCAAACCAGTAAAAATGCACTACCACTCAACGTTCAAAGATATTTTAGCAATTAAGAGATGCATTGAGAAATTCATGTTTCATCTCACAAGATACCATTTTAAAATTCAAATGGACATGTCTTCATTCTCAAGAATGCTCGAATTCAAGCAAAAGATATTACCAAATAGCCAATTACTCATATGGGCCAACAGCTTTACACAATGGTCATTTGAAGTAAAACACATTAAGGGCATCGATAACCTCCATGCAGATTTCTTGTCAAGATAAAAAACACAAATATTACCAATTTCTTACTTCCTTGCAGCTTTTTATTTCAAAAAACAAGATGCTATCAATTTTTTCCCCAAGAAGAGCAGCCAAACCAATACCTTGCCCATCATACCCAAATGGAAGTTCTCGGTTTCAAAAATTATAAGGTTGTAGATAATTTTCATGATCAATAATTTATGCGATAAAAAGGAATTTGTCATCAACAAGGAACTTGTTGAGTGGCTGGTAATTGATACCCAATCTAAGTATTCCTCGTTTTTGCTCTACTCTTTTGTTGGCGTAAAATGCTTCACATGCTCAAGTAAAATTGGTGTCTTGTATAAGACCTTGTGTTTTTTACTGGGATAGTTCTTAGACAGCAAGGTGGAAATGGTCTGGTTTCATAACTAAATGATTGGCTTTTATGGGGTTAATATTTCAATTTTTCATAAAAGGTAGGGAGATGAAGAATTTCTGGTTTTTTCAAAAGGGATGATTGAATTTTTGGGCAAACTTTATATGAGATTCAACACAAAAGGTGTTTATAATTCTAGATTGGATATCAGACAAAGTTTCAAAAAGATAAAGATTTGGTAGTTTTGTCCAGGGTAGAAAATTATCTTGGTACCTGAGTCCATTTTGTGTGCCATCTATCATGGGCAAGAGTGTATGCAAGATATTATATCCTATAAATAGATCTTTTCCTGAGAGATGAGAACCTAAAACTCTAGTCTTAATGCAAAAATCTGGGAAGAATTTTATGGTTATTGGATCACTGGAATTTATGGGAATTGATGGAAATTGATGGTAATACCCCTAAACATGCACCTAGAATTGATGGTAATAATACTCAGATAGAGTATATAGCCAAAAATGTTTCAGTTTGGTTAGGAAAAAAAAAAAATTTCATTCCAAAAATTTGATGTTTTATTTTTGTACATGGTGATTTTATTCTAGGAAATAATGTCCTTTAAAATCACTTGCATGGTGTCTCCTTGAAATGGAACTGACTATGAAAACTGTCAGTGAAACTACATGAGTTTTTCATGTTATTGAAATAATTGTTGCGTATTTGAAATAAGATTGGTTCTTATTTATATGTCTACCCAAAGCTCAGATATATGCATATTGGTATAATCCTAATCAAAATAATTGTTTTATTTCAATAAGAAATAGATACCCCAATATTAGTCGTTGCCTTGGATAAGAGATTAATTATTGTATTAAAGCAATAATATGAGGATTACAATCTAATTTGATTATTGGAAAAGTCTGGTTTAAAATAAAACCTTTTGAAAGTACTGTCGGTAACTTTTTAGTACTGAAAAAGTAGATTCCTTTACCACTTTTTTTAGACACAGGCGCTAGATAGTTATGCAGTCGATCCGTCCAGTTACTTGTTTGTTAATTTTTTCTTACTTGTTTAGTAAGTTTGCTGGTGTGGCTCCACCACACCTCTAGTCTTCCATCATGTTTTGAATAGAGACTTCTCTAATACTGTCAAAAATGTTGTCGCTTCGATTGCCTTGTACTTCCCAATCATGAAAGGCACTTTCGAATTCTTCTTCAAAATATTTTCTACTTCCATAATAAATTCGAGTAGCTGATCTAACATTTCGGGTCTTTTGCCTCTTCTTCCATATACTTTTTAAGCCATAAACTCTTCTGCCTCTTTTCCTTGGCTAGTAGTAAGACAATGACTTGTTTGTAAAGACGTTACAAACAATCTTCTTACATCATTTATTTTGAATGAATGATTATTATTCAAGGAGCAAATTTTCTGATTGAATGAGACAATATTTTTTATGACATATTTTTCGATATCCAGTCCGGAAATTTCTTCTTCAATTACAAAAGTTTCTTCGGCAAAAGTGAAATCACTGTTTGTAGTTTTTTCTAAATGCCCGATTTGATACGGTTGATGGAATCTTTCCCTAGACCTCCAACTGATTGTGCTTGTAATATGGAAAGTAAGATATTTATTAAATTTCCATGACTTGGAGACTTTATAAAGCATACGTTTTATAAATTTTGGAAAATTACTTATTCGCATCGAGACTAAATGCTCGAAGACCAATTTTCCTGTAATTCCCCAATCAATGGTGTCAAAACATCATTCTTCATGGTCAATGTAAATTATGGTTTTAATATTATTTCAAAAGCCTTTATATAGTCCAGGATAATATTGTTTTAGTAAATCCGAGATTTAAAAAACTTGTTCAGAATCAACAATTTCAGAAATTTTTTCAAATACTTCAAACAGTAAAACAATTTTTGCCTTTTCATATGAACATATTCTTTTAATCTTTTCAAACATTGGCTCATTAGATTGACTATCTATTAGATGAGCCACTTCTAAGAATGAATTAATTTTATCAAAAGAGAATTCTTTATTCCAATCCATTTGTTTAAAAGAATAGAATACTTTTTTAAAAAAATTTGAAAACTTTTGAATTTGATTTCCTATCAGATCCGATAATTTTTCCATATGTTTTCGAAATTTTGGTCTATTTTCGAGAATATGGTTTTTCCATACGTCGTTCAGCTCATCATAGATTTCATTGGGTATTTTGGAATTTCGGTAAAAGTTGGAAAGTTGTTTAGTTTCAACAGGAAGAGATTGATAAATATATTTTTGCATCTTTACAATGTCTTTGTAAGAGAACAGTTCAAAATTGTAGCATTGACCAAATTGCGAATATAGAGGGGTTTCTCTAGTCCTCTCCATTTGCATGTATCCCAAATTGATTTCTCTCCCTTGTTTAGGGAAATCCTCCATTTTCTCCTTGCTTAGGAGTCGCCTCTTGCCTTTGTCTATCTGATCAATATATATTACTACTGAGAAAATTTGCAACAATATTATTAGTACCTTTGATAAATTCAACTTGAAAATTATAATGGTGAATTTGATTGGACTATCGAATTCTTCTGGAATTATGTTCCCCATTTTTATTTGCAAGAACATCTTTAACTGCTTTATTATCTGTTATGGTAATAAATTTCTCTTATGCCAGATAAATATGAAATCTTTTTAATCCTTTTAAGACTACCAGAAGTTTTTTTTCTTGTGCAATATAGTTTTTCTTGTATAGTTTGAATTTTCTTGAATTATAATCACAAATGAGTTCTTCTTTTTTTGCCACTGCTTTCAAAACTGTGCGCCAATTTTCATTTGAAGCATCAGTTTCAAGAATACGTTTATCCCCTTCTTTAAGAAAGTAAACAGTTGGTACTTTGTTTCGAGATTTGTCTTAATTTTTCTGACTATTTCTAAGTCTTTATTATCCTAAGTGAATTTTTTATCCTTTTTGAGTTTTTCTATTAAAGGTTTTTCCTTTTTAGAGAGATTTGGGATAAAATTTCTTCTATAATTGAGAATTCCTAAGAAACTTTGCATACGTTTTTATCTACAAGTTTATCAAGTAAATTTTTAATTTTTGCAATAATATACTCTTGTAATCTAATTCCTTGCTATTCTAAGATTATTCCTAAAAATTCAATTGACGTTTTTTCTACTTCAATATTTTTAGGACTTAGGATAATTTCATTGTCTAGGAATTTATCGTATATTATTTTTAGTTGTTTTTTTTATGATCTTCTAATATTTTAGAAAATATTGGAACATCATCAATGTATACTACAAAAAAATCTTTTACGTCTAAAAAGATTTTGTCCATCAATCTCTGGAATATCTGAGGTGCATTACATAATCCAAAAAGCAATACTTTCCATTGATAATGGTTGTAGAGTACACTAAAACTAGTCAATGGTTTTGATTCTTCTTGTAGCATTATTTGTCTAAAACCTGATTTACAGTCAAATTTACTATAATATTTTGAGTTTTGTATTTGATAGTTTAGAACATTTTTTCTTGGTATAAAATAACAGTCAAACTCCAGATTTTGATTTAGTCTTTGATAATTTATGACCATTCTGATTTTTCCTTTTTTTTCTTTATTATGGTTTCTTACCATAAATGCAGGACTCGAATGTGGATTTGTAGTTGGTTCTATAAGTCCTTTTTCTAAGAGTTCTTTGAATTGGATAGAAAATTTGTGAATATCCTTTTTGGTATAGGCCATAGGCTTAACTCTAATAATCTTGCTTGGGTCATAGAGGTTTAAGCTACAGTATCTGGGGTTTTTTACCACAGTTTTAGCAGTTTATCATTAAAAGTTGGTGTAAGGGTTTCATATACCCAATGATTTTCATTGAGTTCCTTTATTTTATTGATTTTTCGATAGAGTTACCGCTTTTGCGATGAAAATCCTATTTGACAATGATACTTGTGTTCTACAATGATAGAAATTGATATATTTTCTCCTGTCTGAGTAAGGACCAATTTATTATTATGGATTTCTATTGGATAGTGATTTTGAAGGAAATTATTTTCAAGAATAAAATCACCATACATAAAAGGAAAACATAAAATATTTGGAATAAGAAATTTTTTATTTCCTAACCAAACTGAAATATTTTTGGCTTTATATTCTATCTAAGTATTATTACCATCAGATCCAGTTGCATGTATAGGGGTAATAATTTTTTCTTATTTTTCTAATGGCATAGCAGTTGGACTACAGGCACAAGTTGTTGCTCTAGTTTGTACCAGAATATCTAAATGATATGGTTTATATCCTAAAAAATTAAATTCCCCTAAAATAAATGAATATCTTTTTCGATTTTGGTTATGGAAAAAATATTTTATTCATCTTTCCCGAGTTGTATTCTAGAAAAAGTTAAAGATTGTTGAATTTTCTCTTGTTCATTATTTTCTTCTCTCAGATTTTCTGAAGAGGATCCGAGAACAACAGGTATTTGAATAGTTTTAAAGTCTAATGGTTTTGGGATCATTAGAGATTTTTCCTTTTGATCCATTTGATCAAAGCTTAGTCTCCTTTCCTCAAGAATATTTGTAGGTTTATCAAGACTCAACCTTCAATTTAAAAGTTTTTTATCATTAAAATATATATTATTTCCAAAGGCTTGGAAAGTGATAGGATGTACTTCCTTTTTTGAGGTTTCATCAATAAAATTTTCTATCGACCAATTTGCTGGGATTTCTAGATCTCGCCAATTGATTAACTTTGGTTGTATTTCTATGTCAAAATTATGCAGTTCAAACATTTCTACAAATCGGTCGTCTATATCTTTTGTAGATGTTTTTGTAGTACTTGTCAATTCATGGATTGATTTCCATTCAATTGTAAGATCGAGCTTTGGATATTATTTTTTCGATTAGGATTATACCAATGTGCATATATCTGAGCTTTAGATATTGTTTTATCATCCTTGCAACTTTAGCTTTGTCAAAAATAGCTATTTCAACATAGTCATTTTCTTTAACCAGTTTATATATTTCTTCTTTTTTGATAACCTTTAATTTTTTCTAATTTAGATTTATCAATAGTGATTTCTTCATGAATTACATCTCTTAATTTAAGAACTTGCTGTTTTTCATGATTAGTGTTTCAGATGGATTTTTTTCATTCATCATGAAGACCATTTCTAAATTTGAATCACTGTCTTCTGATTCAATTTCTACTTCAAATATGATTGCATTATTGGATATTTTTTCTCCGAAACCAATGTCAACCCTTTTTAGGATTATTGCATTTTCTCTTAACAACAAATCATTTTTTATGATTAAAATGGTTTCTTTTATTCCATTTTCTCCATTTGAATTTTTTCTTTTTGAAAAATTTCTTTTCGCACCCAAATTCGAAATTATTTTTAAGAATTTGGTTACAGTCATTCAACCCAAGTCCTTTCTTGACTTATTTTGACACGCTTTTAGATTTAGATAATGTTTTTCGAAATTTTTAAAAACAAATCTTATTCTATTTTCAAGAGTGTCCTTTGAGGTAGTTTCACTAATATATTTTTCATAGTCAGCTCCAAAAATTCCATCCCAAGGAATTGGTAATTTATGGAAAAATTATTTTTTCCAAAAATCCCTTTTAACATCGTCTAATATTCGATACCACTTTTGGTATTCTTTGGAAAAAGACTCGAATTCTTGAATTTTGCAGAGTTTTAATTTTGACAATGTATAATCTGCATAAGTTTGCAAGCTATACTCATCGACATGTCCATAAAATTCCTCTTTTAGGATTTTTTTGAAATATTTTAGGATATCTTCCATATGTTTATCTATATCTAAGAGTAAGGTAGCTTTTCTACTTGTCCTCTAGTTGAATTCTCCCACTTTTTAAGAAATTGCAGGGTGTCTCCTTGCATCGTTCAAGCTAAATAATCCAATAATTTTGCTTCAGACCTAACGCTTTTATAATTAGCTATAACCAGGGACATTGATTGAGCCCAATCGTTAATAGCTTGATTATATTTTCCAAATGGTACATTCTTTAAATCAAGATACATACCATTCATTATTACATTCTGTTTATTTAAATCATCCCTTTTAATGTTAATATCTGGGATAGGATTCGAAAATAAAAGAGAAGCATTTTCTTCTTCATTTTGAAGAAATTCTTCTTGCTTCATATTTTGAAGATATTCTTCAAATTCTTTAAGTGTCTAGGATTTTTTTTCTAGATCTAATTCAAAATGATCTAGTTCTTCTATTTTTCGTTTTTCCTTTTTTCTTAGACAAGGGTTTCAATCTCTTTTTCCAATTTTGATTCTTTATCAGAATCTTATTTTACTTCACTTGTGGCGATTTGTTCATCACAATCATCGAGGCTGATGATAAGAAGATAATTATTCTTTATCGTGAGTTTTTTATGATTGGAAAATAATTGCTGCATATTTGAAATAAGATTGGTTCTTATTTCTGTCTTTTGCTTTTATCTATCGAGACTTCTGATATTCAATTATTTCTTTGATGGCTTCAATGTTTTTTGAGTCTTCATCTAAGGGTAATATTTCAGTTCCATAAAATAACCTTTTTCTAAGTTCAATGGATTTTTGGAATCAGATATTTTATCTTGTAGTGAGGAATTCACATTTGATAAAAGCATCTTTGACTCTTGATTTAGATCAATATTTTTTATTATTCCTAAGTTTTCCTATTTTTCTTCTATTTTTTGTTAATTTGCTCATTTGTTTATGATTATCTGTTTGATTTTTATTTTTTATTCGAAACCAACTATTACATATGTCCATCAAACCATTTAGACCTCCACTAACAATTGTAATGTCTTTTTATGAAGATATATCAATGTGATAATTATTCTCGTAATTACTTTCTTCCATATTATATCTTTAGACAAACAAGTTACTTTAGCCACAAAAGGTTTCTTTCAGGTACCTAAGACCTCCTGTGAAATTATTTCTCTTCTTTGTCTTGGCCTAACACGCTCTCTTGGCTAAAAATGGCTTGGACTACAAGGTACTGTTCACAGGTATGTGGGTTTTAAAAGAATCTTTAAAAAGTACTGAATAACAAGCAAATAAAGAGCTTAAAATGAAAAGAAAATTACTGACAAGGTATAATTCTTAGGATGGACTATCTTCAAATTCTTTTATTATCGAACACGTAACAGCTCTGATACTAATTACAGTAAAACCCAATGTCTTTTATTATCAAACACAAAACACCTCTAAGGACTCTGCCCCTAAAACTCTAAGACTCTAAGTGCGAAAAAAAATTCCAAAGGACTTTTAGATTAAAAAATAGTCTTCATGATGAATGAGGAAAATACATCTGAAGACTCTAATGATGAAGAACAATATGTTCTCAAACTAGAACATGTAATTCATGAAGAATTCACTATTGATGAAAATCTAAATTAGAAAAATTAAAGGTTCTCAAAAAAGAAGAAATATATAAACTGTCTAAATTCCAATTATGGAATACAAGACATTTCAAGCACTTTAGTGGTAATATATCTACTAAAGCCTTAGAAAATGGCTTTGTTGAAATAGTTATTTTTGACAAAGCTAAAGTTGCAATGATGATAAAACAATATCCAAAGCTCAGATATATGCATATTGATATAATCCTAATCGAAATAACTGCCTTATTTCGACAAAGAATACATACCCCAATATTAATTGTTACCTTGGATAAAAGATTTAATGATTCTATTAAAGCAATAATATGAGGACTACAATCTAATCTAGTTACTGGAAAAGTCTAGTCTAAAATAAAACCTATCTATTTTATTTCAATACAAGATAAAAATATCCCAGACACAGTTAAGATCATCATTCAAACGAAAAATGTTGGAATGAAAGAAGATGGATTTGATCTTGCAATTGAATGAAAAGCAATCCATGAATTGACAAGGACTACAAAAACATCTACAAAAGACATAGACAATCGATTTGTAGAAGTGATTGAACTGCGTAATTTTGATGATCAAAGACTTTTAAATAGAAGGTTGAGTCTTGATAAACCTACAAATATTTTTGAAGAAATGAGACTAAGCTTTGATCAAATGGATCAAAAGCAAAAATCTCTAATGATCCCAAAACTATTAAGCTTTAAAACTATTCAAATACATGTTTTTACCAGATCCTCTTCAGAAAATCTGAAATAAAAAAAGAATGAATAGGAAGAGGAAATTCAACAATCTTTAACTTTTCTAGAATACAACTTGGGAAAGATAAAGAAATTATTTTTTCCCATAACCAAAATCTAAAAAGATATTTATTTATTTTAGGGGAATTTAATTTTTCAGAATATAAACCATATTATCTAAATATTATGGTAGACACCGGAGCAACAACTTATACACGTAGTTCACCTGCGTTTCCATTAGAAAAATGGGAAAAAATGAATACCCCTATACATGCAACTGGAATTGATGGAAATAATACTCAGATAGAGTATAAAGCCAAAAATGTTTTAGTTTGTTTAGGAAATAAAAAAATTTCTTATGATAAATTGGTCCTTACTCAAAAAGGAGAAAATATATCAATTTCTATCTTTGTAGAACATAAGTATCGTTTGTCAAATAGGATTTTCACCACAAAGCGTGGCGATTCTATCAAAAAAAACAATGAATAAAAGAACTCAATGAAAATCACTAGGTATATAAAACCCTTGCACCAAATTTTAGAGATATTTTAGTTTAAAACTCTGTGACCTAACCATGAATATTAGAGATAAGCTCATGGTCTATACCAAAAAAGATATAGACGAATTTTCTATCCAAATAAAAGAACTATAAGAAAAAAGACTTATAGAACCAACTATAAGTCTACATTCGAGTCTTGCATTTATGTTAAGAACCATAATGAAGAAAAAAGTGGAAAAGCCAGAATGATCATAAACTATCAAAGACTAAATCAGAATCTGGAATTTGACAAATATTTTATACCAAGAAAAGATGTAGTAATCGATCAAACACAAAACTCAAAATATTACAATAAATTTAAATGTAAATAAGGTTTTTGACAATAATGCTAGTAGAAGAGTCAAATAAATTGACTGCTTTTAATGAACTCTACAGCCATTATCAATGGAAAATAATGCCTTTTGGATTATATAATGCTCCTCAAATATTTCAGAGATGAATAGACAAGATAATTTCAAACCTAAAAGATTTTTGTGTAGTATTCATTAATGATGTTCTAGTATTTTCTAAAACATTAGAAGATCATAAAAAACATCCACAAATAGTATGTGATAAATTCCTACACAATGGAATTATCCTAAGTCCTAAAAAAATTGAAAAAGAAAAAACATCAATTGAATTTTTAGGAATAATCTTAGACCAACAATGAACAAGATTACAAGAGTATATTATTGTAAAAATTAAAAATTTAACTGATAGACTTGTAGATAAAAAACATCTGCAAAGTTTCTTAGGAATTCTCAATTATGGAAGAAATTTTATCCCAAATCTCTCTAAAAAGGAAAAAATTTATTAAAAAAACTCAAAAAAGGATAAAGAATTCACTTGGGATAATAAAGACTCAGAAACGATCAGAAAAATTAAGGCAAATCGTGATAAAGTACCAACTGTTTACTTCTCTAAAGAAGGGCATAAACTTATTCTTAAAACTGATGCTTCAAATGAAAATTGGGACACAGTTTTGAAAGTGGCGGTAAACAAAGAAGAACTCATTGGTGGTGATTATTTAGAAAAATTCAAACCAAATGAGAAAAACTATATTACATATGAAAAAAAACTTATGTCAGTCTTAAAAAGATTTCATATTTATCTGGCATTAGATGAATTTATTATCAGAACAGATAATGAAGCAGTAAAAGATTTTCTTACAAATAAAAACGGGAAAGATAATCTTAGAAGAATTCAATGGTCCAATCAAATTCACCATTATAATTTTCTGGTTGAATTTATCAAAGATACTAATCATGTTCTTGCAGATTTTCTCAGCATGAATACAGATTGATCAGATGGACAAAGGGAAGAGGCCACTCCTAAAAAAGGAAAAAAAGGAGGATTTCCCTAAACAAGGGAAAGAAATCAATTTGCAATACAGGCGAATAGAGAAGACTAGAGAAATCCCTCTATATTCTCAATTTGCTCAATCTTATAATTTTGAACCGATCTCTTACAAAGACATTGCAAATATGCAAAAATTTATTAAGCAATCTCTTCCAGTTGATACTAAACAAGTTACCATCTTTTACTGAAATCCCAAAATACTCAATGAAATCTATGATGAACTGAACGAGGTATGGAAAAACCATATTCTCGAAAATAAGTCAAAATTTCGAAAACATATGGGAAAATTATCGGATCTGATAGCAAATCAGAGTCAAAAGTTTTAAAATTAAAAGAAAAAGTATTCGAGTCCTTTAAACAAATGGACTGGAATGATGAATTATCTTTTGATAAAATTAATTAATTTTTAGAAGTGGCTCATCTAATTGATAGTCAATCTAATGAGCCAATGTTTGAAAAGATAAAAGAATATGTTTATATGAAAAGGCAAAAACTATGAAAAGATTAAAAGAATACGTTTATATGAAAAGGAAAAAACTATTTACAGTTTGAAATATTGGAAAAAAATTTCTAAAATTGTTGACTCTGAACAAGTTTTTAAAATCCCGGATTTACTAAAACAATATTATCTTAGACTATATAAAGACTCCAGAAATAATATTAAAACCGTAATTTACATTGACCATGAAGAATGGTGTTTTGACGCCATTGATTGGGGAATTACAGGAAGATTGGTCTTCGAGCATCTAGACTGGATGCGAATAAGACACTTTTCGAAATTTTATAAAAAGTATGCTTTATAAAGTCTCCAAGTCATTGAAATTTAGTAAATATCATGCTTTCTATATTACAAGAACAATTGGTTGGAGATCTAGGAAAAGATTTCATCAGCCGTATCGAATTGGTATTTAAAAGAAACCACTAACAATGATTTCACTTTTGCCGAAGAAACTTCTATAACAGAAGAATAAATTTCCTGATTGGATATCAAAAAATATTATCTCATTCAGCCAGGAAATTTTTTCTGAAAAATAATCATTCATTCAAAATAAGTGATGAGAGAAGATTGTTTGTAACATCTTTACAAACAAGTCATTGTCTTATAACTAGCTAAGGCAAAGAGACAAAAGAGTTTATAGCCTAATGTGAAAGACCAGAAAAGTTAGATCGGCCATTCGAATTTATTATGGAAGCAGAAGATATTTTGAAAAATAAGCTAAAAGTGCCTATCGTGACTAGGAAGCACAAGGCAATCTAAGCGACTACAGTTTTAACACTATTGGAGAAGTCAATATACAAAACATGATGGAAAACTAGAGACGTTGTGGGATCACAACAGCAAACTTACTAAACAAGTAAGAAAAACTTAAAAAAAAAGTAATTGGACGGATTGACTGCAAACCTATCTAGCACACTTGTCCAAAAAAGTGGTGCAAGAATCTACTTTTCTAGTACGAAAAACTTACCGACAGTACTTTTACTATTAAAGCTGCCCACTTTTACTATTGATGATACAATTATTGTCGACGTGAATCTACTTTTACTGTTGATGGTACAATCATTGATGACAGGATTTGTCCATTTGTTGCCTTTAAGACTTGATTATGAGGGTCCAATATTTTTCTGGGAGGATATCATGGTTCAATATTGTTACTGCTGCTCCCATATCAAAAAAGACTATGATTGTTATTGGTTCTTATTGTTCTTTGGAGATTATTTGAACAGGTGCTAAGCGTGCAGTAATTGATACGGAATTCATTTCTAATATTTGTTCTATTTTGTAAACTTCTGATTTGAAGGATCTGAGTCAATATCTGAGTCATTTTTCATTAATAGAATAGATTCAGGGTTCATCTCATCATCTAATTAAAATACCGATTCTATATCATAATCATCATCTGTCAGGTATTTATAGATTTGATGCATAAGGTCTTCACTTTTCTTTTTTTTGGGGCATTTTTTGGCGAAATGACGTTTTTTATTGCAAATGAAACATCTATTAATGGATTTTTTGCGATATATTTTCTTTCTATAGAAGTTCCATTTTTTTTTTTTCTTGTTGAAGTGTTTGAATTTCGATTTTTTCTTACGACTTTTATGGTTGGGCTCTTTTACATATTTAAGATGACAATCACATCTATTTCCGAGTGGACATTTGATTTTAAGATTTAGTAAATTGCAAGATGTTACAAGGTTTGAGGCTGTTTTGTCAAATTTTTCTATGAATTGTTTGTGAGCACTTGGTTTAGAGCCTCGATGGCTGATTGGTATAGATTTCTTATTTTAGTGTTTTTTAGGGTAGAGTTATGGGATTTTATTATGTTAGGTACAGCTATGAGTCTTATAAATGTTTGTTCAACATTTGTATTGTCAAATTCACCTATTTTGGAGAAATTTTTTAAGCATTCGTTTGAAATGGATTTTAATATCATTTTTATTAAATGAGCAATATTTTGAAGCATTATATTCTTTTCTGGCTTGTTCAACCTGATGTTTTGGTCCTAAAATTGAGAGTGAATATTTCCTGTAAATGTTTCAAGATCTTGGGCTTGGTATAGAATTTGTTGTCTGAATGGCCCAAATGCTACGATCCAATCTTTTAATAAACCACTACATCTTGCTAGGTATTTTTTTATAACAATTTCAAGGGGTTGGCACCAAGCATACATATCATCAAAGCGTTCTTTATATTGGATTAGGAGAATATCATCGATTGTACATATTTTCTTTTTATCTGAGATAGGATGCACTCTCTCATCAAAAAAAATTTATTTGTCCTGGTTTTAGGGATTTTGTCGTTGTTGCTGGTTTGGAATTGGGAATTTTGGATTTGGATCTACAAATTGAGGATTTGGTTGTTGTTTGTCCATTAGGAAAATGTTGCTTGTTGGTGATTCTGTTGGTGATTCTGTTGATGATTCTGTTATAACATTATCTATCGATTCTCTTGAATAGCTATCTAAAGATACTTCCACATCTGATTCATCATAAATGGGTTAATCAACAATTTTTATTTCTGGTTGGTTTTCTTGGGTGACTTGGCTTTTTGGAAAGACTGAAATGGGATTTGCATATTCCATTGTGTTGACTACAGATTTATTTGGGTTACTAAATGATGGGAGTTGTTCTTCTTTTATTTCTTGCTTTTGTTTGCTGTCACTTTTTTGTGTTTTAGATCGGGTTCTTAGTCTTCTAGGTGGTGATAACGTTTTGTAAAATGAAGGATCAGAACGAGTATATGATGATGAGGGTTTTAAAGGTTTTAAGGGTTGCATATAATTGGTTTTAAGACTATTTAGTGTTAGCAATACAGGTGTGAGACCATTAAAGAAGGTTTTATAGCAGCTTAATTCCTCTTGTGGCAGAGGGATAAGACATTTTTCTATTGTTCTTAGTTGAGCTTCTTAGTTTCTTTTTTTTCTTCTTTTTGCACTAGTAGTCTGTTTACTCTCTGGAGGTCTTCATGATATTTAGCAGGTGATATTTCAAGTAATTGTTTATGAAGATTTTGGATTCTTATTTTTAATTTGAGGACAAGTTTTTGTACTAAATCTATCTTTGTAGTTTGTGAATTTTGATTCTTTAGGATCTATGCTAATGCTTGGTTTTGGACATAGACGTTTTTATATTGCGAATTTAAAGCTGCTTCAGCTGCTAAAGGTTATTTTTGACCTTGGACATTGACATTGGGATTGTTCCTAATTTTCCAAGTATGGTTATACACTCCTACTGCGTTTTCAAGGGTTATTAATGGAGAGAATTGCTCAACGTAGTTTGAAGAAGAGGGGTCAAACATTCTACGAGCTTCTGAGCTTCAAATTTTTGTTGGGGCTCTATAAATTTTAATGTCTTTTGATAGTATGATATTAAAGGTGGGATAGGTGGTGATGGCGGTCTTGGTGGTTCGTAGGGTGGGAGGTATTTTTTTATAGTGGGATTTGGTTGAACTAGAATGGGGTTTCCATATTCAACTAAAAACTCATAACTTCCTAGTGGTTCACCAAGGGTTCCTACTGTGGGATCTCCATTTTCATATCTCCCTCAAAGTTTTTGTTCTCAATATTTCTTTTTGCTATTTTTATTTAGCGGATTGTTCATATCTTCATCCATTAAGTCAAATTGATCTTGAATACAACCAAGGCATTCGCAAAAGGGGTCAAAAGTTTTGTGACCGTCTTTTGTTTTTCTTCATAGATGGGCGTTCCATCATTTTTGAAGGCTATGATCAGTAGTATCATCATTTGAGTTTGGAATAGGGGTTGTGCAGGGTTTATTGGAAGATTGGTTGGGAATCTGATTTCTATAGTTCCATCTTACATAGCAACGTAAACGGGGTATTTTGCTTGAATAGGTTTTTCAGCTAGTTCTCTCAATTTTTCAAAACAAGTAATCCACTTGTTAGGGAGAAGCTGTATCAGTTCCTCTCTAGGAATTTGTTTTGGATCATAAGTGTGACAGGGTGCTCCTGTTTCACTAACATTGATAAATAGAGCTCTGTCTGGATTTGGTTGTGAGGCATGATTTTGGACCCTATTGGTCATCTGGTAGTAAAAGGTCACAATATGTGAGTCTAAGACCATTGGGGTTCTAGCCATCTATATTTGGACTCTTAAGGCTTAGCATATTTAGATTTCTAAGGGTCATTGTGAAGTTTGGGAAAAGGGTTATAAAAATTATTCCACAATTAAGGTGATTGAAATAGCGACAATGCAAGCATGCTCATATTTCAAAAACCTTGTGTCTTATAGTAATGCTATTTTGGATGAGGCTAGGAGGCCATCTCTTCCATAAAATGTTAATGCAAGTCATACTGCTCCAAAATGGATAGAGGCATAAATTTCCTTTTTAAGGCTTAGGAGATGTTCGGGTAAGGCTAAGGTAAAAAGTTGTTCTTCACCTGTTGCAGGTATTAGATATTGGTCAAAAGTAGAGGTTTGGAAAAGTTGTTTTATAGATTTTGGGGTTTGTTCTTTGGAATAATTTATGTAGTGTATTAGTGACTGATGGTGACAATTCCCTAAAACTATGGTAGGGATTTAAAAGGAGTAGCTCTAGACGGGTATTGGTTGAGGCTTCAGGGATATAATCTAGTTAGTATAAACTTTGCTTCAGGGATATAATCTAGTTAGTATAAACTTTCTAATTCAAAGACTAAGCTAATTCTTATGAATGAACATGAGATTAGGGAATCAAAAGAATTGGATAATCTAAGCCTTTTAGATTCCCGGCGTACTCTCTCACGGCATATGGGATTTAAACTTATTTGACTCTGATACCAAGAAGAAGAAGAGGAAGAAGAAGAAGAGGAAGCCACTAGTTGATTCGACAGCCTTTTGTCGCCACTTCCCCTACGAGGTATCAATGGTGGCACAAAAAAAGTATCAGACCGATATCAGAATGCCTGGAGGATTCTAAAAATGCCATGTTAAAGGACGAACCCATTGGACCATGCACCTCAGAAGAGCCTTCTAAAGAACAGTAAAATAAGAATGATATGAAGAAAAAAGGAAGAAAGACAAAAGAAAAGAACAGAAGAAGGAAGAAAGAAGAAGAGGAAGAGGAACGGGTTGAGAGAGAAAGAGGAGGTTGTTAAGAAGAGGAAAGGAGAGAAGAAGAAGTAGAAGAAAGAAAAGAAGTACAAGAGGAAGAAGGAGAAGGAGAAGGAGCCACCTGTTAATTCAGCAGCCTTTCGTTGCCACCTCCCATAGGAGGTATCAACGGTAGTACAGAAAAGGTATTAGACCAAAGTCTAAATTCCTCGGAGGATTCTTAAGATGCTATGTTAGGGGACGAACCCATTGCACCATGCACCTCAAAGAGCAGTAGAGTGAGAACGATATGAAGAGGAAAGGAAGAAAGATAATAGAAAGAAGAGAAGAAGAAAGGGTAAGGAGAAAAGAAGTGGAAATGAGAAAAGAAGAAGTAGAAGAAAGAAAAGAAGAACAAGAATAGGAGGAAGGAGAAGGAGCCACCCGTTAATCCGGCAGCCTTTCGGCTACCTTCCCTAGGAGGCATCAATGGTAGCACGGAAAAAGTACTCTTTCCCATTTATCGAAAAGATCATTAAAAGAGATTACCAGAAAGGATTTGTATAGTGCGACGTCAAATCCATGAAGAAAAATGAAACACAATAGTAGAGGAGTCTCGCCTGTAGTTAAAAGGGGGGTGAGCGACATCCATAAACAGATGTCTTTAGGGTTGCTCTTGAGTGAGCATATATACTAGAAAACATAATGGTACAAACTTTGGGACAAGAATATTCTGGATAATGCCTAATGTTATTGGCAATAAATCATTAGTAGGATATGCCAAAATGAAGAAATAGACATGTCATATGAAACTAATCATGGAAAATGAATTTCCGACAACTTTTTCTCTCTAAGTTCATATTACCTATCAAGTTCATATTCTTTCTGAAGTTCGTGTTATCTAGCAAGTTTTGGACCATTATAGGCATGTGTCATGCTATTAAGAAGTCAAAAAGTTCAACTAGCATAATATATAAAGACAACTATCCTCAATAAAAAACATATATAAAGACAATCACTATTTCATTCAATATATGCCAGACATAATGACATACCTCACGAACGCCTGAACTGGAAATGTTTTCTTATCCCCCCAGGTCCACAAGATCAAGCTTTCCATATTTAATAAGCTCCTCCTCCATTCACGAGGCTTCTTTTACATTGTAAGTTCTAGAAAACATGGAATGGGAACAGCTGCATTAAAAATCAAGCGTATTTAATCATGCATCTTTTCTTAAAGGGATTGAAAACCAGAAGTCAACATACAACAATATATTCCTTGTATTTATAATGCTCTGTATTTATAATGAAATATGTTATTATAAATACTATACCACTACCTGTTGTGTTTGATTAGTAACATTTCAGCAATATGACTTTTTACTGACCCTCCTCCTAGAGGTTATAGATCTCATTGGCACTATAGACAAACTCTTCCTCCAAACCTCTCACTACAATGCCGCCATGTCCATCCTCTATAAGAGAAATTAATTTCCTTGATTTATATTTGAGAGATCTAGGATACTTCTTGGGTGTTAATAAATAAGTTATTTCTCCAAGAAGGTTATTATCATACTGTAATGTGCCTTCTGTTCTTTAAAAGTGTCGAAAATCTGGTGAACTGCTCTTGGAATCACATCAGACAGGTAATTCACCTCAATATAATGAACGAAATCAACTTATAATGTGCATATGATTGATAATGCAAGAAATTCTTTTGATGTAAGTCTGAGCTTTAGATCCCCCTTCCATGGGGTATGTTTTTCCTGTGCCAATTTTCCAGTATGCAAATATAGTGCAGTTAAAACCTTCAAGGACTACATTGCGTTATTGGCATGATCATATATTGCTCTTGAGATTTGTTGCCAAAAACCTGCCATTAATTTTGTAAAATGAGATCAATAAAACTCTGATTCTTAGGGTAACTGTGTGATCAGAAACTCAGAATTCAAGGACAGACAAATTAAAAGTCATTATAATAGAAAGAAGCCCCTGTATCTTGTAGTGTACCTTATAGAAGGTGAAGGTCCTATCGATACTATTACTTTACATAATAATCACTTGCCTTCTTTGCTCATTGCAAGAAAGAACTTTAGGTATGTTTGGTCTAAGTTCATCATCACTTAAAGATCTACACAAGATCAACAAAAAGTAATTTTAGTATCCATAATCACTTTCTACAATAGCCCAATTAAGAATATTTGAATTAAAGTCAAAATTCGCACCATTATAGGAAATAAACTTGCAGACTAATTTCTTAAAACCATAGACAAATCTAAACCGTAATAAAACAATCAGATCATTAATATTTATTTTACAAACAGGACCAACCACAAGAAAAAAATGATAAAAGATTGAGAAAGCAAGTGTGGATTACAGTCCACAGTAGAAGGTAGAGTACTTCAACAAATTCATACTTCTTATACCTTGTCAGATTCCCATCAAAATTATTAAGATTTAATTATTTTGATATTATATGATTTTAAAATTAATTATTTGAAGGTGGCATGAATCATGTTAGTGTATACACAAGGTGCAAGATGCTCATTCACTTTCCTTAATTGGATCGTAGATTTGGGAGCATCAGATCATAACAAGGTAAGAAGACATAGTCATTTAGTTTCCCTTGTTCCAGTGGGAGGCCTAAGCATTAGATGAGGAACAATATTGCTAAGGGTGATGTGTATATAGGGTGGTCATCTGGATCATCGCATGTTATAGATTGGACCATGTCGCTTCATTGTATACTCCACGATCTTGGGATGAGGAGTAGGCCACTTTTTAGTGTCTAGACCCTCTACAAGACAATTAGTTTCTTTTTTAAGGGAATTATGTTAGAAACCGTGTGGTTGATTACTTATTTCTATTAGGTTTTCTCACAAATCAATTGTCAACAAATTTGAACCTTCCCATTCCAGAACCTTGTTTAATGGTAGTATCTACTAGAAAATCCATTTTCCAAGGTATACAGATCTATGAATATTGCTTAATCTCACTTGAATCAGATGGCACTTATTGCTTCTGTTGATTTAAGTTGGAAGATAAGAATTAGTCAAGTAGGAGCAATGATACTCAGAACTGAAAGGGAAACAAGTTCATAGTTGAATTGTCTGGGACAGTTCTCTCTAGATCATAGGATTAGTCAACATGAAACGATGTCGTGGGTTGTGAATCTAAAGACATTGAGGACAGTGGGAAGGAATACATTGTTTCTTGAGCCTTATAGGAGTTTATGCAGTAGAGTTCATCAGAGATTCAATATTGAAGAGGAAAGGTTTGGCTTGCATCTCCATTGATGAGAATGAACCAGTTCATATCAAGAAACACTTGCAAGTGGATTACCACAATGGACTAAGAGATAAGAGTTCCATGGAGCAGAATCAAGTATAGAAACTCATGGATGTTCCACCTGATAGAAAGGTTGATGGGACCATAAACAAAGCACAAAACCTTAAAAGTGGCAAAAAGGATTCACCCAATTGAGTGTGTGGACTACATTAACACTTTCTCTTTGGTGGTGAGAATAATACTAGTTCGCCTCACAATTGTTGTTATAGTGAGTTAGGTTATGGAACTTGATTACATGGTTATTCATATGATATTTCTTGGAAGGATCCATCGTTGAGAATAAAGGGAGTTACATATCTCGTTATTATGGTTTGATGAGGTCCTAATGGTAATGAATGACAAGGAGAAGTTTGATACCACTGAAGAGAAGTTGTCCTCCAATTTTGATGTGTAAGACATGAGCAACGTGCATCACATGCCCGATGTTGAGATCAAGTGCAATTATTCTAAAAGGATCCTTTAGTTTGTCTTAATTGACTTGTATTAGAAAAATCTCATAAAGATTTAGGATGCATAATGGAGGGTCCAACAATACTCTAGCCAGGAAAGGTCTTGTGCTTTGTCTGAATCTCTGTGAACTTCACACCATGATATTTCCAGGGAACTATAGACTACTACTCATGGATCTTTCTGGAAAATTAGCCCCATTATAAGGATAGAAATAGTCTAATTAGATAGTTGCCATTAGAAAATATCTCCACTCTGGAAGTGGGATACAGCAAGTCAGAGGACGTATGTGACAACCCAAACTTTTACCGACCAGTTAGAAGGCATGACGGGATAAGGAGGAAGGTAGGATAGAGCGACGACTGAGTTGGCTATGAAGAGAAGAAGTACCAACGCTGGCTAAGTTGTGACCAACACCGGCTGTGAAGAGAAGAAGTGTCAGCGTCGGCTGAGTTGTGACCTGCGCCTGCTGTGAAGAGAAGAAGTGTCAGCGCCAGCTGAGTTGTGACCAGCGCCGGCTGTGAAAAGAAGAAGTGCCAGTGCCGGCTGAGTTGTGACCGGCACCGGCTGTGTTGTGAGACCATCGCCTACTATGTGGGAGAAGGAGACCAGCACCGGCTGTGTTGTGAGACCATCTCCAGCTGTGTAGGAGAAGGGGACCAGTGCCGGCTGCGTTACTGATATGCATGAATTTTGAGTGCCATTTGTTAAATTCTTGCTGATGTGAGTGCCACTTGTCCAAATTTTAAGTCTTTTGATGACACTTGGACCGCCACCACAAACATAAGAGTACTTAAGCCTCTCCTCTCACCCATGCCCCTTACTCTTCCCTCATTTTCTCCTCACTCTAAGACTCAAGGTGTGAAGAAGGGACTGTTGGAGGACAGCCATCGGTAGGCGAGTGAGAGTTGTGAGCAGAGGATTGAAGAAGGCGCCATTGTTGTTTAGGTAAGTAGATCCATTACCATTACATTGTAGCTATAAGGATGCATGGGAACTTATGCATGTGAAATGAACAATGAAAATGTATGTGATGTAGAAAATCCTTATGCCTTATTCGCTGAAATTGGGGCTTTTGTTCTATGGAAATGGTGGATGTTAAGAATGAATGTATGATTCTTAGTTTGTGTAAGAAATGCATGTTATATGTGAGAATGGTTGTTATCATGTTTCTCGCCACTAAATGAGGGCTATGGAATGTATTCTTGAGACATGTTATATGCCACTGTGAAATTCCAAAAATATGTGTGTTCTTGATAGACACTTTTGAACAGCCAAATGGGGTCCGATTGACCTCAAATTTCCACCATTTGAAAGATATACAAGTCTAGTAAAATGTTCCCACTATTGAAATTCTTTATGAAAATGAAGTTATGTTTCAAAATGAGAGAGTATATCATTGTTGATTGTTTTCCTGGATTTTGCACTAATAATGTTGTGGCCACTAATTTTAACTAACCAAACGAAGTCCATTTTTAGCCAAACCATAGCCATTTGAAAGATCTTTGAATGAGATAAAATTTGCATGCATAAATTATTTTGAAAAATTATTTTGAAATTCTTTGTAGATTGAAAGTTATACTTCAGCCCATGAAGGTATGTCACTATGGGCAGTATTGATAAAATTCAAAACTATCACCTTGTTTGGCATGAATCTTTGAATCACCAAATGGAATCCAAATGCTTTCAAATGTACCTTGTTGGAAAGATATATGTCTTGGCTTAAACTTTGATTTTGAAACCGTCAGAAGTTACTTCACAATTTGAAACTTATAGTGATATGAAGCAGGGTACGCCGCTGTCCACTGTACACAGCAAGGTGCAGCTAGTTAACCCTCACCTCTTAGAACCTTTAAAGGGTCAAACGGGGCCCAATTCTCTTCTACCACTCTCATTTAAAGAGTAGGGGTGCCTAGCGTAAAATTTGTTTTGGAACCGTCTTTAACTTCCAAAGGAATTGGGAAACCCTATTTTGATTAGATCTCACTGCCTAAGATTGCAGGAAATGTGACATCGACACTAAGATTCTGTGATTCTGATAATGTGATCATATCTTGTTGATACTGTTATAATATGAATCTGATATTGTTAACTATGTGACACTAATACTGTTTGATTCTATTATATGAATTCTGCTTTCCGGCCACTACGCAATGGGTCCTCTATTGATAGTGGATATTCTGATTCTGTGACCACTACGCAATGGATCCTCCATTGGTAGTGGATACTGTGATTTCTGTCATATTAATACTATTATACATGCCATGATCGCTACGTAATGGATCCTCCATTAGTAGTGAATATCCTAACTTTGTTATATGGAAAGTGATATTTTGGCCACTACACAATGCGTCCTCTATTGGTAATGGATATTCTGGTTCTGTTATATGAACTCTGATATATGTGATTTCTGGCCACTACGCAATGGGTCTTCCATTGGTAGTGGATATTCAGATTCTGTGACCGCTACGCAATGGGTCCTACATTGGTAGTTGGGTATTCTATACCTCAACTCCTATGATAGGACTGGAGTCGAGATGTAACTATAAATAACTGGGAGGTTGGCACCCCCTGAATTGTCATGGGCACTATGCATTGGGTCCTCCAATAGTAGTGTAACGCCCTCTTGCCTAGGCACAAGTGAGGGTCGTGTCTTGCAAGGCCTCAGCCTATCGAAAACCCTAAAGCACACTGGGGATGTGTGTGAGAGTTAGGATATTGTGAAGTGGGGCACCCACTTGTCATTATCCTCCCTCTTGAATGAAGGTAGAAGTGCCAAGTTACAGAATTGGCTTAGGTTGATCGATGTAGCTTCTACTTAGGGAGTAAACTAATATGTTCTGCTTATTTGAATTCTGTATTCTTTAAGAATATTTGACTGTAACTGTGATATGCATAAAGGCAAATGTTATCTTGAGAACAAGTAATGCTCCGTTAATTGATTCTTACCCTCTTTTTATAGCATTCATGTGTATTCTGATATGTGACCATAATCTATAAGACAATGAGATTCCTAATGAACTATGAGCATGTTATCATGTATATATGCTTACTAGGCTTTTAACTCATTTCATCTTAATATCATAACTGTAGAGTGAAGGGTGATGGCAGCTGTACCAAAGGTGGGTGGTAATTTGAGGGCTTGAAGCCTGAAATTAAGAAGTCTAAGTAGTCGTCTTTCGAAGACTTTCGTAGTATGTTTTGGTGATTTCTGCATTCTGATGTATACTTCATTTTGGGTGTTTTGGGCAAGTAGTGCCTTAAAGAAATGGTAAAGACTTTTGATATTGAATGAATGAAATGGTTGTACTTTTGGTTTGATTCTTGTTTGATGAATGAATTTATTCTAATTTTCTTTCGTGGTTTGCTCTCGATTCCATGTTTTTATGCGTTAAGCCACTCCCACCTGAGTGACGTTCGCGACCTCCGATCGCACTCTGTTGCCCTCCAGCAGGGGTCAGGGAGCCAGGTCGTGACAACATAGTTGGCATGTCCCATATGGATATATAGTATATGGATTGAAGTGCAACATTGTAGGAGAGTGAATGGCTCTTAAAGAACCTGCAAAGCTAGAGATAATAATGAGTGTTGGAGTCTGTGATTGTATTTTGGTCATAACACGACAGTGTAAGCTTTCACAAAGGATCCCAAGTATCACAGTAAGACATAGCATGTAGAGCCTGGATATCACCATGTGCGAGGTGTCACTGAGAGGAGAGAGGCAGTCATGATATGTTATCCCACTAGTAGATTTCATGACTAAGCATATAGCTTTAGAGAACTATAGGGCTCGTATCATGGGATCGGGACCTAGGAGTACCTAATTGGGTTTTTACACTATCTTCATTGTCTGACTCTTCCCATTCATGGATGTTATTTTTTATTCATCATTTGTGTGAGTGATTTATGATATTATAGTTTATTCATGACACACACATGATTTGATTGCACATTCACACTAGTGCACTAGGACGCCTGTTCAGTGTCAGATAATATCGTCGGTAGGCTTGATCCGCTCTCTTGTAAAGCATTGATCACCTTCAATGTTTGAAACATTGGAGCATGAGACACAAATGAGGTGTGTGAATATTGCCTCAATATGAAATCGAGATGATATTCCATAGTTAGGAATCGCCAAAATCTATTTGAGCATGTCTTCCCACTAGATCATATGGCTCAGGTGTGAGCATCGAAGATGCTCAGGTTTGTTGCTTGGGTGTAACCCATAGGCGTATTAGATGTTAACAAAATGCATAATTGCAACTGTACTAAGACCTGCATGGTGTAAATTCAACACAGATCCTAGTAGTATTTATCATTTACATCATGACAAGGGACTCATACCAAATGTGTTTAGCAATATCACAACTCCATACAGGTAAATGTGCACAGGATGATGTCTATTCCCTATTACACTATGCGAGATATAGTTGGTCACTTGGTGATCTTGAGTGCATGACCATATTAGAAAGTGAAGATTTTTTGTTCCTACTTTAGCATGCTCTCCTATAGTCATGTATGATTCAACCGGGTTAGGGGCAGAGCTAGAAATATAGTCAGGTCAAAACAAAATAATAGTAAGGATAGGGGATGACCATTGGCATCACACTCCGATTAGCACTTAGAGAGATATTTGTACTCTAATAAAACCCTCATCCACTGATCATCGACTTGAGGTTTTATATTGGGTGTTCTTTTGCAAAATGTTTCCAAAAAACTATTGCAAAATACTACAATATTTTTGCAATTGAATTTCTCATCTTGCATGAGAACGATGTTTTTATTATGAGCAAAAAGGGGTTGAGTAGGGATTAGTAGAAATACTCAATCCGGTGTGGTCAATTGACTCTAGAGTATGTTGGAGCGTTTTTTAATAAGAGAGAAGAGATGTTTCATTTTGATTTTATGGAGACTTAATGTGGTTCTATCTGTAAAGATGCATTGCTCCTTAAGGTCTCACGGCCCATTTCTCGATGGAGTATGAGAGCGCTCTTGTGTTGTGATGTTTCGCTAAATGATGACTATATGATCTGGCCTCTTTTAGTACACCAATTGTGGGAAGAGTGGAAGATATTGGATTTGAAATTCGTCCCTTTGTGGGTGTAGAGACATCCATGATATTTTCAGTATTCTTAGTAGCTAATTAAATAATAGGATGTTCATGAAATTCTTGACTTGTTAGTGGTGGATAGAGAAATAAAGAATCCCATATATTATGGGATTTTCAATTGGGGATAAGCTTGACTTGATAGAACATTACCCAAAAGAGGTAAGATAACTCATTTTTTGGATAAAATTCCCTCGATGTTTTTTATAAAGGTGTTAAAGAGAGAGAGGAAAAAATAAAAAATTTCACATTGGAATGTGCATATCTCTCCAAAAGGGTTTCTCTCTCTACAACAAAAAACGTTCTCATCTCTTTCTTGGTTTTCTCTCTCTGCCAATTCTAGTAATTTCTACTCGGCTTAAGGATACGGGCATCGAACTCTCAAACAGGGGCACGCTTGTAAAAGAAGATGGTAAGAACACATCGGCTGCACAGGAAGAATCAGATCTGAAGAAAGGTATGTGATTTTTATCTAATCTATTTATTTTTGTGTTTTCGCTGAGTTTGGGATTCCCTAAAACAGTGATTATCTTTTTTGAAATCAGTTACTATGAATGTTATTCACCTATGAACGATTACAAGGAGATTCAATAAGGAAAGGACGTAACCACCAACGATTGTTGCACCATTTGCTAAAGCATCGGCTTCCTTATTAACCTCTCTAAAACAATGAGACAATTCAAACGAACCACTACTTAAAGATTAAATAAACAAAAAAAAAGGTCAAACAAACTACATAATCTCTAAGGTCCTTCATTTCTCCTTTTGCCCAAGCAATGACATTGCATAAGTCTCTTTGGGCCCTTGAGATTCCTTATTATCTTTAAACCTTCCAAGAGAGCTCTAGCCTCAGCTTCGTTTATTGTTGTCTGTCCACATAGCCCCGAGTAGGTGAACTTGTAGGAACCGATATGACTTCAATAGTGCTACCATAACCTACAAGGCCTAGGTTTCCAATCAAGCTTCTGTCAAAGTTGAGTTCAAAACAATTTTCGTGAGAAAGCATCCAAATAGCACTTCATACCTGCCTGCCATTGTTAAGCGTAGCAACTTCTGATGGGTTCTCAAAAATATGTGATATTTGTATAAACTTACAAACCTTGTGAGTTGAACCACTCAATTGCTGTTGCTAAGTTGTTGGACGTCAAAATTTCTATCTCACGTTGTGTCCCTTCAAAATTTCTTGTATTCTCTTTCTCCAAAAATTGCAAATAGTGCTCACCCATAGATATCTCCATAGTACAATGTCAATCTTCAAAAGTCTAGGGTTCATCCATTGAGAAATGATCAACTCTGAACTTTGTGGGATTCAAATATTTAGGTTTAACAACTTTCTAACCAATCCCATAAACTTAGAGTAAAAGGACATTGTAAAATAATGTGATCCACATTTGTGTTATCCTTAAAGCAAAGCCTACAAACACTAACAATTCCGAAACCTCTTTTACGAAGGTTATCCACCATAGGCAATTTTTTTTTTAAATGCTGCCCACATAAATAATTGAACCTTCAGGGGTACCTGAAAATTTTATATTATTGCTAAACTATGATCAGTTACTCTGAAAGCCTCCTCAGATAGCTGATGATATACAAATTTAACTGAAAATTTCATCGAAACTGTGAGTTCTCACACCAATCAATTATCTTTCGTGGGAGTATAGAAAAAATTAGACAACAAATTCATCAGTAATTGGAACTCATGAATGAAAGAGTCTGTGACCCTCTTGTATCATATTGTCGATGGTTATCTGAAGTGGATTTTTTTTCTTTTGGGAGTAGATGACGAACTTGCTGCTCAGTGGGTGGGTAGCTAGATGGACTCCCTTCGTTTCTGTTGTACCCAACAATTTCCGTGGCCGAGCCAAATTTCTTAGAATAGCAAGGGTTTTGAGACAGTCAAAACTAAATCGACCATGGGGGGTCAAACTGGTTGGATTGATTTTCAAAATGAAAAATAAGAATCGTCTTTTAAAAATATGAAGTATATTAAACATAGCTAATTTTGTTTAAGCAGACAGATCATTCAAATCTACCCCATCTGATTGGTTCAGTGTAGGAAAAATTGAACCAGAACCGTACATGGGGCTGGAAGCGGTTCAACCAGCCTTACCGGTAAACCGGCCAGTTCAATCGGGCCAATTAGGCAAGTCTTGGGAGGTCAAAAAAGTGTTAAAAAAATACAATAAAATCTAATAAAATATGAAAAAAAATGTTTACAATATGATGAAACAAAGAACATCAAAATTTATGAAAAATTTGGATTTTAAAGGATCGATTTTTGACGAAGGATATTTTTTAAATTTTTGAAAAAAAGATAAGAAAATGTAAAAATAAGTATTAATGGCCGAAACAATTTTTAATTTTTACCAAAATGATGAAAAGTATTAAAAAATACATTACAAATAAAATCCTCTATTTTTTTTGAGATTTTATATAATTTGATATGAATTTTTTTTTAAATATTAGGCAGGTTCACCAAAACCAATTAAAACTAAAACCGGCTAGCGGCTAGTTTTGATCTGGGCGGTTAGAATTTAAAGATTTTTCCAACCGTGATCGGTCAAATATTGATTCTACCTTTTTTTTTTTTTTTTTTGCTAAACTCGATTTTAATTTTGTGAATTGGTTTCCTTATCGTCCATCCTCAATTTTTTTGCACCAATCTCTCAAAAAGTCAATGCAACCTTTCCGTGGAAGGGACCCACCTCCAAAAAAAATAAAAAAGAAAGTAATAACTTCCACGATATAATAGGGAATAATCTGGTTTGAGTTAAACCAAAGGTTTTGACAACGACCCTTTGAAGTTGTGGATTGGTAAGTTGGAATTTGAGCAGTAGACATCTTTAACCAATGTGATACCCAAGTCATGTAACATAAAACACATATGTAAATGGATGGCTATGATATGTTGAATCAAATGTGCCTAATTAAATATCAACCGTTCATTTGTTTGAAGAACAGTGGACCTGCCGGCCATCAACTCGTCGGCCACATGTGTGGTCAGGTCGTTTGGGCATTATTATTATATATTTATAACAATATCACAAAATTCATTTTATAATAAGAGGAGTTTAGAATGGAACACTTTATTTAGGATATTGAAAATAAATATTGACACCCACCAAACGATTTTGACTCTTGGAGGCTTATTCAAACATGTGGCGTGAAACAATAGCTCATAAAGCGTGGAAATCTCTCCATTGCTTTTATGAAAAGTATTTTGTGAGTCCGCCGACTCACAGTATTCTTGTGCAGTTTCCCTACAAAATATATCTCAAAGGTGTATTTTTAGGGTTTGATAATTTCAACCAGAAAATGATCTAAATTTAAAATTATTTATTTTCAAAATACATAAATATTTTGTTTTGAATTCCTTTCTTCATCATCTATCTTAACTTTTACAGAATGTAACATTTTATGACATCCATCTTAGTGATGAACGTTACATAGACAAGGAACCACATGGTAACATGTGAATCGGCCGACTCACCAAACCCGTGTCCTTGTTTTTAGGAGTCAACAATTCATGCCATGACTTTTAGGAGTACCAGATGGCTTTCATGAATAGAACGCTAAAGAAGAGAGCTTTTTTTCTTTTTCTTTTCTTAAGAAAAATTTATATAGAGCCCAGGCTCTAACAATCACATTAGACCCCACCTCAAAAACTTCATTAGAAGACGTTCTTTTGATACTCAAATATCTACAAATTGATCATCTCGACATCAATATGCATGGACATGAGAACAAAAAATGGATTTTAAGTTTTGGAAATAATACATCTTGTAATGTATTTTTGGACCATCTATTTTCAAGATGTATACGTTTTCATAGATCTATTCGATCTATATTATTTTTGAATATTTAAATTTTATAATTAAAGATAAAAAATATTTTGAGGCTATCACAAAATTTTTCAACATTAAAACCATATTTTTCAATACTATTTTGAAGGTGCGCTCTACTTTGATTGTTTAGAGTGTGGGCTCTATACAAACCGCACCTTTTTCTTCTTCTTCTTTTTTTTTTTTTTTTTTTAGCATAAATCTCAATTAGGAGAAAGAGATGTACAAGTCAAAGGGGCCCGACTCCAAGATTTTCAAGGGAATTGGAGCCGTATTAATTTGAGATAATGGGTTTTGTGGGTCAATAATCAAGACCTTTTTCCCTTTCATGAGTGCAAACCTGGAAATTAAGAGATAGAGAGAGAGAGAGAGAGAGAGAGAGAGAAGAAATGAGTAGGTTAGTGGTGCTATTGGTCGGTGGGGGTCGGGCCGGGACTACCAACTACTTACCTAAGTTTAGTAAAGTTAGGACTAAGTGGACTAGTTTAGGTTGGT
>NW_006499364.1:5972565-6021305 GCF_000471905.2 Amborella trichopoda | reverse complement strand
TAGTAGTAGTAGTAGTAGTAGTAGTAGTAGTAGTTAGTAGTACGTACTACGTACTTACTACGTTACGTACGTAGTAGAGTAGACGTAGAGAAGTAGAGAGAGAGAGAGAGAGAGAGAGAGAGAGAGAGAGAGAAAATGAGAGGTTTATGGTGCATTGCGTGGGGTGGCCGGGATCCAACATTCCAATTTGAAATTAGGCAATGGCATTAGTTGGTCAGTAATCAAAGCAATTCCATTTTCCAGTTTTCCATAACTTTGTATCTTGAAAATGGAAGTGTTTTTGTGATGAGTGGGGATTAGAGACGCCGTAAGCGGGAGATGAGTTTAATGGCCGACAAGAAGGAATGTTTGCCGGAAATTTGTTTTTAACAAGAAGCGGGCCTGGGCATTGCCTTGACGCAAGAGCTCCGTTTCTTTATTTCAATTTTTTTTTCTTTCCTTCTTTTTTGGGGTTGGCAGCTATCCGAGCCGGGCTGACCCAATGCGGACCAGGACCTGGCTCTTCTCTCTCTCTCTCTCTCTCTCTGTAAGAGCGACCAAATCCTGGCCTGGTCCTTATTAGGTTGACCGGGCTGGCCCAGGCAAGAAAAAATTAAAAAGTTCAAATAAAAATAAAGAAAATTGACGGATAAGGCCGGCCTTGTCATGGCCCTGACCCAGGCAGCCCCATCCTCGGGCAACATTTTGTGGCCCGAGCCCTAGGTTTTCTGGGCGGGGCCTGGCCCATTTCCAGCCTTGTTAACTCTCTGTAGCCCATCAACAAGAACCGATTTATAGACGTTTTTTTGCCGATGTTTACCAAGCGTTCACAGTTATCTTTTTGTGGTTTGACCATATAAGCACGACGTCCACTGTTTGCATTACACATTTGAGCCGTCTCTTTTGTTCTATTGACTGGAATATCCCTTGAGGAAAGTCTAACACTATTTTTGAAATTTGGTTACTCGACCGTTGCACATGATTTGCATCTGATTTTTAAGGGTCTTCAAATATCGTCTAGAAATATGGTTTTAATACTGAAAATTTTTGTAACAGCCTTAAAATATATTTTTATTTTTATTTATAAAATTTTAAAAATAGTATATATCGAGCAGATATATGAAAATTTGAAAATTTTGATCAAAAAATGCATTACCAGATGTACTATTTCTAAAACTTGAAATCTATTTTTTTTTTCTCATGTCCATGCATCTTGATGTCGAGATAATCAATTTGATGATATTTGGGCATCAACACAACCTCTTCTAATGAACTTTTTGAGGTGGGCTCTAAATTGATTGTTTAGTGTCCAACCTCTATATAAACTTTTACCCGATTTTTAATAGATGAATACTTTGATTATAAATTAAAGGAAAAGACTACGCTATGTTTATGGGCGAAAATAAACAGTATTTTCGTCCATAAACTTTGCACCATCCGATTTTTTTTAGACGGCGTGGATTAAAAGACCACCACAAACATAGCATGTCTATTGTGGTTTTTTAGCATATCTATTGTGGTTTTTAAAGAAAAATCACTACGGACATAGCATGTCCATTGTGGTTTTTTTAGCATATCTATTGCGGTTTTTAGAAAAAAGTTACTACGATCATAGCATGTCCGTTGAAAGACAAAACACTTAAATTTCACCTATAGGCATTTTTAAGTGTTTTCCCAAATTAAAGTATTACAAATTCTATATGCTCTTAGAACTATTTATGGAGAAAGGGATCCGTGTAATGAAAAATTCATTACTGTCAATAAAGAGGGTACACCTGGGAGGTTTGGTGCTCATCTCGTCAAACTCAAAATGAGTGTTTCATAACCCTGACCGATGGGGCAGATCATTTACCCACGTATCTATATCAGATCATTGAAATAGTGATCCAAAATAGGTTTGAATATGTAATCTAAAAAATATTAAAAATAAATAAAATAATAATAATTAGTAGGGAACTTATGGGATGGGGATTTGAGGGGAATATGGTCAAAACTATCATGGACAATACGAAAAGTATTTCGTCTTAGAGTAATGTCTCTGTAAGACCCTCTCTTACCCATATGGGTAAAACTTCAAAAGATCAGTGTTAAAATTGATATGGACATCTAAAAAAAATTATAACATGAATATGAAATTTTTAAATATTTATGTCAACTTTAATAATGATTTTTCGAACGTCCAATACACTTGGGTTGGGTGGGAGATGGTTTTATATAATCATCTCCCCTTGTCTTTTTACGTCTATCTTTTTTGCGTGTTTACCTGTGAAAATGAAAGTGACCGCTATTTATTGGGGGAGGGGGGTATATTGGTCTTTCACTGCACCATCCGATGTTTTGCCGAGGAGTTGGTGAAGCAATAAATGCAGTCTTTCTTTTTACAAGAAGAAAAAAAAGCAAAAAACTGTAGGCAGTGGCCGATGGAAAACAGAAGAAGACCGATGACCCAAGAACCCAGTAACTTCTTGTTCACAAAGTTTTCCACTGATCTCTCTACATTACTCTCTCTTTCTCTCTCCACATGTTCTCTCTCAAGAGAGATACAAACTCGAGCTTTGTGGGGTCAAAAGAAAGAAATTCTCACATGGAGGAAACATGGAAGAAACCACTATTTCTGACCAGGTAAACCCACCAACTCTCTCTAAAACCGCGTTTTCCTCTCTCTACGCTCCACAACCCAGTTAATTCACTTCTGTTTTGGGTGCTCCCAACACCACCGTCTCTGTTGGTACTACTGATTCCATTGTTCTTTATCCGGACCTGCAACTACTGATTCTCTTCTGATTCATCTATTTCGGTTTTCTGGTTTTCCAAGTTCAGGGAAATAGAGATCATGGGTTTCTCTGTGATTGTGCTAGTGGTTTTGATCCTCTCCCTCTTCTACATAAGAAATGCTTCTGCAATATTTAACCAAAGCGATGGAGGTTCCCATCTCCATGGCATCGCTCTCCCGGAACATTTCCAACAACCTTCTCTCACAGAGGACTGTGAACTCAATCCTTCAGGAAAAGAGCTAGAGAAAGAAAAGAAGAAGAATTCAGCAGCGGATGAGGTAAGAAAGCCGACCTTAAAAGTTCAGCTCAATCACATAGATAAAAAAGTTCAGAAAACCAGGACTCAAGCTCTACTAGATTCATGTTACAGAGACATGACCAGAATAGAGAAACTCCACAAAAAGACCAGTATTCAACAGAGAGAAACAACCCAAAATCCCAAAACCCATTATGAACCGACACCCCCATCTTCTCTCTCTAGAAAACCACCAGGAACTGTTATTGCCACACTTGAATCTGGTGTGACCTTAGGATCAGGGGAATACTTCATGGATGTGTTCATAGGGACACCCCCAAAACACTATTCCCTAATTTTAGACACTGGAAGTGACCTCAATTGGCTGCAATGCCTGCCATGCCATCACTGTTTTGAACAGCATGGCCCATTCTATGACCCTCATGCATCATCATCATACACACCCATCTCTTGCCATGACTCAAGGTGTAGCTTGGTCCAGCCCCCCGAACCCATAAGACCATGCATGTCAAATAACCAGACATGTGAGTACTTCTACTGGTATGGTGATCAATCAAATACAACAGGGGACTTTGCCATGGAAACCTTCACTCTAAACATCACGTCCCCCATTGATCATGAGGAAAACCCATCTTTTTTTGGAGAGAGCCAAGCTCTTTCTGGTGAGAGAAACATGAGTTCTAGAGAGAGGAACAAATTTTCTGGGGAGAGGAGCCTGGAGGTGAAGGACATCATGTTTGGATGTGGGCATTGGAACAGGGGTCTCTTCCATGGAGCCGCCGGCCTTCTCGGATTAGGCCGAGGCCCTCTCTCCTTCTCTTCGCAATTACAATCAAAGTATGGGAGCTCATTCTCTTACTGTTTAGTCGATCGCAATAGTGAATTCACAGTTACGAGCAAGCTAATTTTCGGCGAAGATCCCAACCTCCTAAAACACCCCAACGTGCAATTCACTTCTCTGATTGTCTCTGCGAAAAATAGTACATCAGAGACCTTCTACTACGTAGAGATCGATCGAGTGAAAATCGGAGGGAAATTCGTGGAAATTCCTCCTGAAAGTTTCAAAATCACAGCCGAGGGCACCGGAGGAACAATTGTGGATTCAGGCACAACACTCAGCTACTTTGCCAAGCCCGCATATAAGAAGATCAAAGATGCTTTTGAGAAGTGGATTAAGTTTCCAAGAGTTGAGAATTATCCAGTGCTTGATCCCTGTTATAATGTCTCTGGTTTAGAGAGAGTGGAGCTGCCTGTGTTTGAGATTATTTTCAGGGATGGGGCAGTTTGGAGCTTTCCAGTGGAAAATTACTTTATTAGGTTTGAGCCTGAGGGGGTAGTTTGCTTGGCAATACTTGAAACTCCAAGGTCATACATGTCAATTTTGGGAAATTATCAGCAACAAAACTTTCATGTTTTGTATGATGTGGGGGGTTCCCGCCTTGGGTTTGCGCCAATGAAGTGTGCCGAGGTGTAAGAAAATAGACGTTGGTTGTTGAGGTGGTAGAGAGAATTGTATAGATTGTATGCCTTTTTTTTTGTCCCCCCTCCCCTTTTTTTTATATTGTAATATCCTTATTACTTTTTTGAAAGAGGAAATGAAAAATTGAATTGATTGGATTCTTTATTGGCTCATTTTTCTTTTTCTCCGTGTTAGTTTTGTGTTTTGGCAAAGGTGTGCAAACATATTTGCTTGAGATAATCAATAAGTTAGTAGTTGTATTTTGCAGAACAGAAATGCGCATACCTCGATTTGAAATAAGCAATATGACTATGTATGTTTTTCTTTGGATATTTGCAAAGAAGTAAATTTACTCTTAGCCCGAGTAACTGCTCGGTGAGAAATAATCCTATACTTCTCAAATAAGAAACGGGGTCAAGGCTTGGTGGTTCTGGTAGCGGAGCTCACATCTCGAATTCCATTCTTATTAAGAATTCTTATTAAGAGTAGGGGATCACTACTGAACAACCCAAAAAAAAAAAAAAATAACAGATTAAAAAAAAAAAAGAAAAAAGAGCTCTCTCTCTCTCTCTCTCAAAGTGCCATTAGTACATACTACAGACAACAGAATCATGTATAATACAATATCCCCTCGCCACCCTTTCTCTACAGTACACTAAACACTTACGCGAATCTAAAACAAAGCAGCCGGCGGTCTGACAAAACTGCTTTTTCTTTGAAGGGAAATTTACCAAATCAAATCCGAAGCATAGCTATTGTTTGATAAATCTTAAAAACCATATTATTTGAAATTAGACAAAAGAATGATACGTTATCCGAAATTAGATTTCAAAAAGATATACACGAGATGTCAAACAATCTAAAGTTTGATTTCATAAATTTCATTCTTTTAGTTCTAAGTTTCTATCGAAGGGCTTGTCAAAAAGACATAGATGACATGTTAATAGTTTAACTATTATGTTTGATTTGATAAATTTCTTTCTTTGAGTTCTAAAGTTTGTCAAAAGGGTTGGGCTTATTGATCAGATCACAAATGTAAATTGATAAAAATAACGTCAAAAAATAAAATTTGCCATCCAATATTCTAAAAAAGTCGTTCCTTATTGAATTATTCATTTTGTGAGCCACCCCATAAAATTGTGTTGCTGAATGATCAAAATTGATAGCTGTCGTTAAATAAATATATTCTAAAAAGGGCCTCCCCTACTTTGTCCCATAAAAAATTTGTATGCGTGAACTACAATAATAGTATCCCAATAGATTATCACAAGGCAGATCAGATTTGGGATGGACGGTCCTTATCTTCTGGTAGCATCCATAACTCAAATTAGAACCGTCTGATCCTTCAAATGAACCAAACCCAAAGACACCATATATAATTGTTAAAGCATGACAGTGAAATCATATTAGATGACAAGCAATTAGGCAACAAATGGCATAAAACGCTATTATTCAATCAGAATAATAATGAGCTGAGATCTCTATACATTATTTCCCTTGCTTGTCACCTAAGAATATAGCCAACTTGAATGTTCCACAAGTTCCAAATGTGCATTGAGCGTGCACATTGATATTGGTAATTTTATATGACACAATTTCAACAGCCTTAGATATTAGAAGCCACCACTTTTGCTGTGGTATCTTGAAACCCACATACCATATTTGCAGGTACTGCAACATCCATCATCTTTGGATATGACAAACCTAAATCTGCATTGCATAATCTGGTATAAGCAGGCTACCGCAGTAAAAGTTCAATCAAAGAAATTCAATTTAAGCACTGAGCAATACTCACTTTCCATGATGCTGGTGAATGTCTCCTGAAACATGACAACAAGTTAGCGCAGTTCAATGATATGATGGAAAACGTTAAAATTTAAAATTAAAAATACTTTAATATTAGAGATAAGAAGGGTTAGTGTCCATTCAGTCTGGCAAGAAAATAAGAAAAAGTTTACAAAACCGATAAAGGGAAATAATCAAATAGCTGGCAATTTCCAAGAGGGCCCAAATGTCCTTGAATTCATGGAAGTTCACTTGATTTCAAATGTACCAAATTAGAATGGTTTTTTCAACAGTTCAAATTTGTATCATCAGAATGGAGTTGCTCCCTCTTCACCATTCAGCCCATTGAAATGGTAGTGACCCATATGACCGACCATGTTGTTACCAAGATCATATGAATCAATAACACTTTGCCATGTTGGCATTCATGAGATCTTACCAAGTAGTTTAGACTAATAGAACCATCAATTATTGTCATGCGAAATAGAAGACTTTTTCTAACTAAATGGCCATACAGTGCATTCACATTCAAGACAGTTAAAAACTAGGAGCTTGGATAAGCCAACGCCACTTGGATCACTGTCTAGTATCTGACAAGCAATAGGACTCCACCAAGTCTAGCTATTTGATAATATTTTCTGTTCTCACTCTGTGGAGCCTAAAAAAGATTCAGTTGAGTCTAAACAAGTCAATTCAGGACAATGTCGAGTCCTGAACAAGTGTGGTATTCTTCACTTTTAAGAGGGTGTAGAATTCCAGCTAACAATCTAAAATTTCTTAAAGTTTGAACTTCTCCATTTTGGCGAAATAGAATGTCGAAAGGGAACTCTCAAGGTTTCAGAAACTTAGGTGCCAGAAAATGATAAATGCCACCTAATCAATTAAACAACTTTAGCTTTCCCTAAATCACAGAGCCCTCATTCTTCAAAGCTCCATTGTGTTTCTCTTGTGGCATTTACCATGCACTTGTTTCAATATCCAACTAATACTATGGGCTCAGGTATTGAGCAGATATCAAACTCTCTCTAGGCAGGAAGACACAAATTTTGAGTAAGTACCGATACTAGAAATTTACATAATGATTAATTCTACTGCCAGCTCCTGAAAACAAGGAATGTGCCGATTGTAAACTAAAATATAGCATGGCTGCATCGAATTTATATCATATAAAATTTAACCATATTTCCAGAAATGGTGGTGTTTTCTCTTTTGTGCCATGAGAGGTGTGAGACTGAGAGTTCCATACTCCACAGCCTTCAATTCAAACAAACAACGATCATTTTCTACGTGCCTAATTTTCTATAGGCAAGCATGTTGAAACTAGTTATCTAGATAAAAAATTATCATAAAAACTTAAATAATCCCACATATGGTAAATGAAATAAGTTGATCTCCATGAACTTGTTTTTGTGGGAACCCTTCAAACCATAGAAAGTTAAGCTTCTGCCAGCAATGTTGCTTCATTATCTTGATAGAATCAACCTACCTACATGCATGCCATGTGAGGAACAGATCAATCCCAGAGTTTGAAGTAGACAGATTTAAGGATAAAACACCATAACTAATGTTTAAAAACTCGCGAAACTCACTCAGGAATAGCCCAATTCGGCTCAACTCGGGACCCTGGCGAGCCCTAAGCTAGTAACTCAGGACTTCTGGCCCTCCTTTGTTGAGTTTTAATGGACTTGGCTGAGTCTACTTGAAAGTCACCTGAGTCGAACGGGCTGACTCAGACAATGGACAATGGTGAATCCAGACGCAAGCCTGGCCAAGGCTGGCAATGGGTCAGAGCTGGCCCGAGCCCTGTCCAGGACCCGAGAGGGTCCCCTGGCCCTGTTAATAGGGCTGGCTGGGCCTTGCCAGGCTGGGACAGTAGATATTATTCTTTTCTAAATTCATGACAAAAAAAAGGCATCGGCCTGGCCAAGCCAAGTCATGGCCCCTGGCCTAATCCCAGCCCTTGCATCAGTACCCAGGTCTGGGCTGGGCCAACCAGCCCATTGCCACCCTAAGCCCGGTTTCTTAATCATTAATCGTAACAATTGAACATGACATTGAAGATGGACTAAGAGCAGGGTACTGAACAAATTATGGCAAGTTTAAAGTCGCAAGTGGATCACAAACAAGTTTCCCATCTGAAAATGACACTCATGAGCTTTCCCTCATCCTTAAAAGTAGGGATTTCAGAAAGGTGGACCAGCATCCAACTTATGGTGGTGCTAGTCCAGAGTTTGATTCTAGAAGCCAAGAAGGATCACAACTTACATGCGCTCAGTTTCAAATTTGTTCTGAAAGGCAAAATGATGACGCAGCGTATACTTTAAAACATTGCAGAAAACATAATTTGACATGATTCGAAATAGCAAAAAATTGTAGTGGATTGTGACTTTCAAGAATATGATCACCGGGTAGTTAATTATAGTAAGTTAGTAACTAATCTTGACACAATTAATTGAGAAGAAGTTTTACATAACACAGGAGTACAGGACCTTTGTTTTTACAATTAACACTTGACATGGAAGATTCTAAAACCACCAGTACTCTAATATGACTGGGTTTGAATATATAATGGGAGCGAATTGGCTTCAAATTCCTTCAAAGTCCATCTCATTAAGAATCTATGGTTACCAGTATCAAAGGCCAAACACTCCAATTATTAGAGACTGCATTTTATGAAAGACTCTAAGGCAAAGTATATAGAACAAAGGCTTGTCCAACTACCAATAGTAATGTTAATTCAAAGAACAGTTCTAAAATTAATACATGCTTCATTTTCAACCATGAATAAAAAATTTAGATTTAAATTTTTCAAAATTAAGAAAAAAAAAATTCACACTTTCTTCCTCCAATTGTTTCCATAGAAGAAAGTTCAAAGGTGGCTAACAGGTTCACCTCATCTTTCGTCAAACGTGTGTTATACAACATCTCTTCCCCTACTGTGCTGACCTGAAACATTAAAGATGTTTAATCAAATATTTCAAGAACTCTTGGATCGTATGATGATACCGAACATTTTACAAAGCTTTTACTTTGGTAGGTAATAGAATGAATAAACTGCATAATCAATAAAGTGCATGTTCTAATAGTAAATAAATGAATACATAAATAAAGGGATGAATTTCATATCATCGTGAGTTCCTTACAGTGAAGCCTTTGTAGTCATGCGCAGGGTACACCAATGTGTCTTTTGGCAATGCGAAAATCTGAATACATGCATGAACACAGAAAATATGAGAACTCCTCAAATTTTATCTCCTTAAAATTAGTGGCTGTTAGTCTTTGGGATTATTTTGGTGAAAACAAAGATGCGAAGGGACATTTATATAAATTTGGTAAATAACAGAGGTGCTTTATTCCAAGCTATGGATAATTGACTTGCCTGTGAATGCACCGACTTGTACAGTTGATGTGAATTTCCTCCCTGCGCAATAAAGAGATGAACATCATTAACTAAATATCTAACTATACGAGGTCACCAAATTTAGCTGACCCTGAATATGTGACTGGATCAGTCAAAGAATGAGGTCAAAAGTAATAAGTCAAAATATTTTTAGCAAATAAATTGACTTTCTGATAAACAAGAACAAAAATAGTAAGACTTGAGTTGACACCACAAGACTCTGATTCTTAAGTAGTAAAACGAATTTCACACAGAAAGAAGATCAAATAATCCAATCACCAGAGAATTAAAGAGGAAGCCTACAACTGGCTGGCCTCACTTGAAAAAGTGTTGAAAGTGGATCACCTTCAGAGAAGAGGTATGTCTTTCCCCAATCGATGCATCATGTGCCTTTGCAAAGAGGAAACGAACGCCCACCTTTTTCTCCACTGCAAACTAGCTACTGAGATTTGGGGAGCCACTATACAGCTCTTTTGGGCTCTTTTGGGCTACCCCACCCTCCCTCCCTTGCCTCTTCAACATGCTTCAGTTTCTGCCATGGCCTAAGGCAGGCGTCTTCCTATGGAAGGCAACCATATCTGCTACCCTTGGGTAATATGGACCAAGTGTAACAGCCACATTTTCAGAGGAACTAGAGCCACCTCGGAAGGGCTCAAGGAGCGCATCAGATCCTTAATGACCTTCTAGGGAAGAAATCACAAATGGTTTAAGTACTTTTCATCAGTGGATGTTTCAATTAATTGGCAGGCGCTGTGCCATCTTACCACACCCAGGGTGAGTTCTGCTGTTAGATGGCAGCCACCTGAACCAGGCTAACTTAAGCTTAATTTCAATGGTTCCTCCCTTGGCAACCCTGGGCCAGCTGGAATAGGGGCATATTCAGAGACCATGCGGGCAATTCTTTCCTTTCCTTCTCTAAAGCGATTGGCTTTGCTGATAGCACCATGCCAGAAGCTTTGGCTTTGCTTGAGGGATTAAGGGCATTCAATCCCAGCTGGTGTAAAAGTGTCATCTCCCGGGCCTCAGGAAAGGCAGCCCACCCGTGGAGACTAGCCCATATCTTCGACGAGATTTTTGGGATCATCAGGTCAGTCACAACTTCGTGGACCCTTGCTAAGGAAGGTGCATCAAGTCCTAATGTTGGTGGACCCACCTGATTTAGGGTCTCACTCAATTTCCACCTTCATTCTTTTGGAAGCCATGGATGTATACAATTTTCGCATTTCCCTCACTCTTCGGGTGAATTTATGTATAGTGCTCCCCTGTGTGGGAGAACATTTTTGTACTTGTACTTTTCATTTTATTAAAGTTAACCTTCTCTTAAAAAAAGAGGAAGCCGACAATCCAGGCTTTAATGGCTCTGGAATGGTTAAACCATAAATACAATAAAATCTGCAGCTATAAAAGGAAAAAAACTTTAAAAATCTCCCCATTGAACTTCTTATCTATAAACTAAACCCCTCTTTACTCTCAGCCATGCACTCCCTCTTTAATTCTTAAAAAATTTGGACTCCTCTCTCTTGATAGTCATGCAACTCCCTAAGAGCCCCAACCTGTTAGATCTCTTACATGAAATACCCTAATTCTTTTACTTTCTCTACAAAATCCCATCAAAATAGGAAATCCCATAAAATTAGGACTCTAAAAAAATCCTAAAATTAAGGAAATAAAGATTTCACTAGCCTATCCCATTATAATAAATTAAAATCCAATTTGATCCTCATATAACCAATAAAAGTAATAAAAAACAGGTGCCTAAAATTAAATAATTAAAAATACAAGCCAATTGTTCATGTATCAGATAGAGAAAACTCGTCCTCAAATTTTGAAGTGGCCTAAGATGAGTCTTGCACCAAATCCACCATCTTCTTTAATCTTCTTCTTCTTTTCTGGTATCGTAAGTCTTCAAGAAGGGGATCTAGATTTGTATATTGAAGAATTTATATGAACTTATCAAACAATACCCTTTATTTTAGGCACTAAAAACTTCAAAAAACTTCAGAGGCCCTTTCGGAACTTTAATGGTTTTTTTCGACAAAATCAGTGGGGCAAAACAAGTGCTTAGGAACTTTAGATGTCTTACAGCTTTGGATAAGCTTTCCAACAAGTACAAATAATTAACGATTCTAAGTTTCAAATGGAAAGTTATGGCCTATCAAAGGTACAATGCTCAAATCAGCTCATCTACTATCTAAATCTTCCCAACTTCAAGACCTAGGTTTCCTCCTGGTTTTTCAAATTCTTCTTCCTAGCTGTCTTCAACATCCCCAACAGCTACTTCCTATCTCAAATCAAGGGCCACGAATAGTGGGTTAACGATCTACTATGCTTCCTCTACGCCACCCTGATTCCAATGTTCTAAACCCATAAAATTCTTCTCCTCTACAACTTGAAGAACCCTAACCCAACTCAAAAACCCATCAAGCTTGTCCTCATCATGATCTGCAGCATGTTCTTCATCATAGATAGAATCTCCAACTTCTTTATCATCATCCAAGGTTTCTTCATCAAAAATCGGTTGACAATAAAAAATACCAGCTTCTTCTTTATGAGTCAGATCATCTCTAGGATCCTCATCAACATAGGACCATCCATGGGACTAAAGGAGGATGATTCAAATTGAAAATATAAACTTACCTTGATCCTCACACACAGTGAAATTGGCTCTCCCCTGGTTGTGAGATGGATCAATTTGCACTAAATCTGCTTCATCATTGTGATTGAATTTTGATTCGCTTCATTGACTTTGCGCTAGTTAAACTAGAAATACAATAAAATCTCTCAACTAAAGTTAGAAACTAAAAACCCCCTCTTTATTTTACCTCTATACTCCCTCTTTGATTCCTAAAATTTTCTGACTCCTCGCCCTTGATATTAACCTCTGTAAGACCTCCCTTTTTAGGACTCCCACATGAAAATCCTGGTTCTCCTAATTTCTCTATACATTTAATCCCTAAATTAACCAATAGAAATGAATGAAAATCACCCATGTCCTTAAAATTAAATAAATAGAAATAATAAAACGTACGGGCCATGTCCTCCTGCATCAGAATCTATTCTTTGTAATCTCATTTAGATGCGTTTCTAAGTTACAGCTGCCTATAGAAGTTTGTCAATATCATCAATTATTGTCCCTCATTGTCTACGTCAACAAAGTTGAGTCTGAGGGGTGGCTGTTTGCGCATTTATATGCTAGTGTACATGTCTTTGGGATATATATATGTTGAGAATCTTTATCCTTTCTGTTGTCTAATTCATTTAGTATATTAACAGCAGTTCGATTACATCCTACTCTAGATTACACACGCATAGGTCAACTTTAGTACAATTTGATGGTACCTGTATAACCAGGCATTTTCTTTAATTAATAAAAAGCATGTTGATTTGCATTTCATGAAGTGGAGAACGACATTCATGTAGATGTAGAACACCAAACAACAACACATATCGGATACACATTGGTTCCTGAAACCATAAAATTAGATTGTAATAGGACAAATTAGTTGTTTCAAGTATGGTGCAAATGTAGAACACAGTAAACTCCAACTAAAGCACGGATTGAAGAGTCATAGATTTTGGAGAAAACACTGGCAAAAATGATCTGACCGCAGCAACACAATGATGTTGGAGTGAGGCATATCTATATTGCTCTCACAACTTTCTGATGATCTGTGCAATCACTTCAAAGCAATTGTTAACCTCATAATACACAAAACATTGATGTAAAAAGCCAAAATCTACAAGCCCTAAAGAATTTTAAAGTTCCGTTTTTTTTGGGTAAATAGTTTTAAAGTTCCGTGAAGGTATTTAAACAACATTTATTTTAAAGTTTCTAGATATTAACCTGGAAACCTGGAAGAGCTTTAAAATTCCACAAACATATTTAACAACATTTATTTTGAAGTTTCTAGATATTAACCTGGAAATCTGTCCTACCACAGCCTCTTATTAAAAGAGCATCCCCAGTGAAGGCCATTCTAGGGTAAGGGTGATCAGGGCCTTCTCCTGTAATGTAGGTAACACAACCCAATGTATGGCCAGGAGTGGCACGAACCTGAAAACATAAGCGTTGTGTGCATTAATTGTCACATGCCAAATATATTAAACCCGAAATAATCAAAATCCCAAAAACTTACATTCATAGGTTAAATTGCTTGAAGCAGATTAACGATTGTTTCAAGAGGCCCAAAATTTGTGATAAAAAAAGAAAGGGTAATTGATGAACAAAGAGTATGCACAAGCATGACAGTATCTAATCATAAAGAAAGTCAACACCTATGCTATAAAATATGGAGAGGTTTCTGCATTATGAACAATCAGATGATGGGAAAAAATCAGAAGTGTCACTCTCAAGTCAATAAGGAGCTAGCTCCGGTTAATCAGTCCTTACTATTTCAACATTAAATATACTATAAGCTACCCAATAAGCACTCCACAATACTGAAGTTTCGGTGCACACATCTAAGCATGAGCTGTATGGGCTCATCATGGACCGAGGAAGTTCAAAAATATTCACAGAAAGAAAGCAATCAGATAGGCTGGGTGTTACCCAGTGAAACATCGAGACTCATCAAATGAGACATCACACCCAGATAAAAATTACTATATAGAGAAGCATCATCCCCATTATAAGCATTATAATAGAACTGACCATCATGTTTGGAAGGTACCTCATCAACATGTTTGTACACGGATAATGAAAAAGATCTCCAAGACATTCTTGTTTCAGATTATAACTGTAGTTATATGATCTGTACATAGCCACCAGCTGAAATTTGCTGAGCTATTTAAATCAATGGCAATCTACAGAGAGAAATTAACATAATGTGCTATACATGGCCATGTACACATAAGAGTTGAACGTGTTGAGTTTCTACATCCCAAGGCATTAATATCTACTGGACAGGCAAATCTACATGTCCATGGCCCAACTAAGGTGATCATAACAGTCAGAAACATTATCTAGGTAAAAAGTCAATAAAAATCAACCAATTTGGTATTCAGAAGTAATTCAATAATTTTCAAACCACAGGGAATATGGTAATAATCAGTCTTAGGCACTCCACAAATTCTTTACACAATGGGTACTGTCATAAAATTTTAGTGAGGCGCAAAATCGTTCATATTAACAAATTTCATGACTCTGATCAGGAATCACCAAACTAGAGCAGGGCTCTAGAAACTGAATGTTTCCTCATATGATAGCTCCTACCAATGGTGTAAGCAATAAGTACTAGACAAGTTTTGCCAGTTTGACTGGTTTGGACTGGAACCAGGGATATTGTCACTCCTTTCCTAAATAAAAAGAAAAATTTTTTACAAACCAGTCAGAATTACTGGACCACCTGTCCCATGGATTTGATCAACAGATCAGAACCCTATTTCAAATTCTTTTCTGGGTATGTGTGATTTTACTTTTTATAAGTCGCAATCCCATTTGGGTTATTTTGTCCTCTCCGCTTTTTCTTTAGGAAAATGACCAGCGCCACCCCCTCCAAAACTATCTGGTCAAATACCCCTCTTTCACCCGTGCCCAGACATATCCTTTAGCAGTGGCAGATCTCCCATAGAACTCCGTTTCAATACCAATGGATGACCTTGTCCATCTCAATACTATAGTATATGATAAGAACGGCATTTCCCTTCTATGGTTTGCTCTCTTTTCCTCTCTCTCTGAACATACAGTATCTTCTCCCCCTCTCTAACCATTACCTCTCTCCCTCTCTTCCTCTCTCTAACCATCACTCTTCTCTCCATCAATATCTCTTCTCTCTTTATAACCATAAGCCCCTCACTCTCTCTCTTCCTCCTTTTTCAGTCGAGAATTGAATCAATGACTCTTAATTTTAAGAAAATCCGGCCATTTGGCTTTCAAAGGTTGTCAATCTGCAATTTCCACTTGACTATAATATTTCTCAAGAAATGAAAAAAAAGGCAATACTTTCTATTCACCATTTTACACTTATCTAGTCCCTTTCCCCTCACCATTCTTCTCTCATCACATTGTCTTTCTCATCCTTTTTTCTCCAAGCCTAAACACCACCATCTAATGAGCAAAGTGAGAAATCCTAGTCCTTTACATCATGGTCCCTCAAGTACACCACATTAATAAACCTCAAAACTCATTATAGTGAAAGTCAGCAATAAGAGAGAAGCATCAGGTTTCTTTTCATCTTTAACTGCTCCATCTTCGGTTCCACCAGATTTGACTTCTTCCTTCTCAGCAAGACTAAACGAAATTTTCAACCAACTTTTTCTTTTTTTATGCGGGGTAAAAATTATCCAATATTTATGGTCCCTCCCCTTTAGTGGTACAAAAGGCGCTCCATGGGCAGATGTTTAATGGTAAAAGGGGGTGAAATGTCCAGGAGCCGATCAAGGATGGCTGTTTGGCCTGAGAGTTTTGGAGTAGGGCCACTGGCTGTATTTCCTTTTCTTAAATATTGCTTTGCAGTCAAATAACTTGAATTGTATGAACCCCTGAAGCATTCTTGAGAAAGAGAGGACATTTCATTATCTAGAAAATCTAAACTTTGGCAATCAAAAACCCTTGCTAACCATTTTGAATGATGCAGTTCTTTGGAAAAGCTTAATACCTCATTGCCATGGATGGCAAAAGGTTCCTACTGCCCATCAATGGGCATTTCTTAAAGCGTTTCTCTGCATAAATTTTGTAATGCTCCATTGACTACATAAGGATATACTGTGTAAGCCCCTCCCAGAAAGAGGTTAAACTACTTGGTAAATCCTAAATGTTCTCGTAAAAACCCACCCCAGAACCTTTAGTGGCATGACTTGATAATGATCCATCAGTCACATGAGGATAAACTGTTAAGCCCCTTCCTGCAAGAGGTTAAAACTGCCAAATTAATGGTGTTACACATTAGAGTCTTAAGTTTTTCTATTTTCTTGCCATTGTCTTTGGTACATCATAAGAGCTCACGGCAGCCACTTTGTAGCACTCCATTGGCTACACGAGGATAAACTGTTAATCCCTCCTTGCAAGAGGTTAAACTACTTTGTAAAGTTATGGTGCTACAGGAAGACATCCTATTGGCTGTATTGTTTCATGACTGCATGAGGATTACTTGGTTAGGCATGTGATAGGCTAGACTATTCATTTAATCAGACCAACTCAACCATATTTCAGTGACAAAGCAAAAAGAACAAAATGATCACTATTATTGCTTTTGATTTGATTCATTCCCTCTACAAAAAGGGCAGAAAGGAAAAATATACATGATGAGAAGAAGGGAAGGAGAGGAGGCAAGAAGAACCTGATGGTAACTCTGACAAAAAGGAACAAGATGAAGATTAGCACTGATGCTGCGGTATAGCAGATCGCTAGATCTGGGCCTGTTGACAGGCTACCAAAAGCCTGGTTGTGGCAGTGTCTCGCTCTGCCGCTATGGCAGCAGCCCTACCATATTTTGCATAATGCCTGAATAGCCTCTTGGAATCTCTGGGCCATGCCATCTGCAACTGCTAGGAGGGAAGGCTTTTGAAGCTTGATATTGCTAATTAGCCTATGCAAAGTCATCAAATAAACCACCATGTCCCGTCCCGTCCTCTAAATCTTGGCCAATTCTGTACCCACAGTGCTCAACTTACTGTTTGCAGTTCATCAGTCTCCTCCCTATACGCAAAGCATCAAGTTCAACTGCTCTCCTCCACTTTAAGATCCTTTCTCTGTCGCACCATGAATGTTACAGATGCATGTCCTTGCTTGAATTGTTCAAGTCTCTTGCTGAAATAAATATCCATTTCATAGTTATGGAATAATTTCAGAACTGACAGCTTTATCTGATAGGGTCCCAAGCGAGGCTACATTTCAGCTATACACATCGGCAGCCTTATTTTGACTTCCCAACTTATGCTGGAGCACAGAACTTACCCCTTGCAAATTCGCAAGTTGGTTATTCAACTTCTTTTAGGCATTCAAGAATTTCAATGCATCATGATCGGAGAAGAGAATAGATTCCCTTTGTATGAGATGATGGTTCCAATGCCAAAATGCCTACCACAGAATAAAACTCAATATCCTGCACTGATAGTTGGCCTTTGACTACCTCAATTTCTCGCTAAAATAGTTTATACATATATTAAGCCACAGTTAAGGGTGGGACAAGACTCGTGTCGTTATAATGAAGGGGAACCCTTTTACTAGAGAAAACATACAGTAGACAGCCTTAAGAGAAAGGGGTTTAAGACCTATTGAGAGAGTTTGAAGGTATGTTATAAACTTCTTCTTTTGTTTACTTGTTGATTTTTTCATCCTACAACACAGGAGAGATGATGCTTATTATTGAGATGGTATAGAGTGGGTAATAGTTTTTATCCCCTTGTTTTTATTGGCATTAGATTGCTTTATTAGAATTGGATAGATCTCTGCCTGTTTCCAAGGTATGTACACATTATACTTGAATTTCAAAATCTTGTATTCTATTATTCATAATTTTAGATTTAGATGGTTTTTAAATGTTTTTATGCTTAATACATTCGCGTGCAAATCACACATGTTCCATTAGTTAGGTGTAAGTCACTTTAATATGACCTTGACCTTCTCTTGGTCCACCCTGCAATACTTGATGTAAATGATTTAAACGCTCTGAAATTCCGGCACTATAGATATGGATATCATCAAAGTAAACTACAAACAACCTTAAGAGTTGATTTATAATACACACAAATGTAATCGGGCTATTTAACAAACAAAAACAGAATGACACAATAAGCCACTCATATTACCTCTCTTTGGTCTCGGTTTCCGTCAATGATCAAAAAGTTGTCCGCCCGACCGCCTTGGCAGCTTTTTGGAGAAAACGCCTAGGCGTTCTCAAGATGGACACTATTAGGCAGCCAAAACTAGGCGGCCGCCCAGGTGGTCGAAAAGGCGACCGCCTAGGGGGCCTGCACAAGTTTGGCGGAAAAAAATTTCAGGGGGGGGTGGGGGCCAAAAAATGTCATTTTACCCCCTCAAAAAATAATAGTAATCCATAATTACTAATTTATCAAAAATTCCTTTTGCATGTAATAGTAATTAATTTATTGGGAACCAAAAATAATGACTACGAATATGATTTTTGCATGTAACAATAATTATTAATTTATTGAGAAACCAAAAAATTCGTATTCATTCGTAATTTCTAATTTATCGAAAATGCCTTTTGCATGTAATAGTAATTAATTATTGGGAACCAAAAAATAATAACTACGAAATTACTTTTTGCATGTAACATTAATTATTAATTTATTGGGAAACCAAAAAATAGAAATAATTCGTAATACTAATTAATCGAAAAAACATTTTGCATGTGATATTAATTAATTTATTGGGAACCCAAAAATAATAACTATCAAAATGGTTTTTGCATGTAACATTAATTATTAATTTATTAAGAAACCAAAAAAACAGTATTAATTCGTAGATATTAATTTATCGAAAACACCTTTTGCATGTAATAGTAATTAATTTATTGAGAAGCCAAAAATAATAACTACGAAAATGCTTTTTGCATGTAATATTAATTATTAATTTATTCGTAAACCAAAAAATTTATTCATAAACCAAAAAATCGTATTAATGCGCAATTATTATTATATAGTATATACAATAAATGGGGGGAGGTTTGGGGGATCCAACTTTAAAAAAAAAAAAGAAATCACCTACTATTTTGGGTCTGAGCGCCCTCCTAAGCGGATCAGCCCCCCCTAGGCAGGCCTCCGACTTATTGAACATTGGTTTCCATTCATTGCTGGGCCAGATCGGAAGTCACTGGCAGCTGCTCCATAGGTCTATCTTCGAGAAGATTCATTTAGACAACGACAACATGTCCAACATGCCATCAAGTCTTGTTACGGGGAACTGGTAGCTAGTACTCAATGGTTAGATTGTCTATTGCTTAGTTGTTCACACACATCCACCAAGACCATGTCTTTTATGAAGTAAGTAGTGTTGCAAAAGCATATAAGCTCATGCCTTCCCTAATCTCCCTTTCTTAAGAAACCAAAAACTTGCGCACGTAATTCCTCATGCTCCTAGATACTCATATGGTTGTCAGCTGTGGTAGGCATGCTTGCTCCAAGCACCGTTGGATACTTCTCATGTGTAGTAAACCACCTAGAAATTCATCTGGCATCAAATCTTCACACTCCTTTAACAAGGGTTCTTTGGTATGGGGGTGGGTGTCACCTGATCTTTAGCCACCAATGCATAGATCACCCTGACATGACTAAGGAGTTTATAATAGAGAAAGGATTTTCACCACCTTTGGGTTGATCATGTTCTTTTAAGGCCCAAAGTGTAACCTTCATACCATTTTCCCAAAATGTGTATGTACTCTTTTTTCCAATATGAATAGACTCTCAATCATATTGCCAAGGATGACCAAGTACAATGTTCCATCTATCCGAAGCACATCACACCAATTGTTTCCTCATAAATTTTTCCAATACCAATATTGACAAAATATCGTGATTCAACTTGTATTTTCATTACCTCTTTTAAACCATTATATCTTTTAAGGTTCATGTGCTTTTCACACTGGAAATTTAATTTGGTCATCATCTCCTTCCAAAAACCAAATTCTGACAACTCACATTACTAGCAAGATGGTCCAAATTTTGCCCTTGGCTGTGCATCTCATAGGAAACATATCAGTACAAACCCAATGATCCTCATAATTTGCTTTGGGTGAAATCCTAAGCCAGCAAAGTACAAGAGACTCACACACATTGCAGTACAAATCCTCCACCCTATAGTTGTTCTCCCAGGCCATCATCATATATTGGTCCCCCTTCAACATCACCTTTTTATTCTTCATCTTCCAGTTCTACAAGGTTAACCGGCTCATCATTATTCTTCCTTGGGTACTCGAACAACTGATGTCCAGTTTCATAACACTTGAAACAATTAAAGGATTTTTCATGGCACTGAGATTGATGTGTTGGGACAGCTCCTGTTGCTCTTTTGCCTCTCCCTTTAAGAGAATCTGGCTGGTTTCAGTCTCAAGTCCTGTGCTCAACAGTAATGCATGTCCTTTTGCAGAAGCCTTTCCACAGGAAAAAATCTATCTATGCTCATAAGCAATAACCAAAAGAGGTCTGCTTGTGCTTCCCTTTCTGCTTTCAAGGCTAATGAAGAATCCCCCTCTAACCTCCATAAATGTTGAACGGCTAACTCATCTTGTAGACATGGTCGCAAACTCGCAATACACTAACATAGGATGCCAAGATGCACCTTATTGTGGGTCATGAGTCCGTAAAATCCCCTTTATCATTTTGAACACTCCTACTTTGTTAACAATGATGGGATCATTGAAAGAGAGTTTGGGCATAATCGATGGGTAAAATTTCTCTTTCAAGCAAGATTTCATCTTCCTCCAAGTAGAGATCTTTTCTTTTCTCCTCTTGTGTCACTTGAATTTATTGCCACCACACGAGAGCATGTTCCTTAAACCTCATGGCCACAAACTTTACTCCCTTGGCATCTGACAACTCCTATTCATATTATGATTCCACAGTCACAAACCAATCAAGGGAATCATTTCGTTGGGTCTTCAAGGGATTTTGGCAACATCAATGTGAATTCCTTTATCCACTCTTGTGGAAGCTTCAACAATCCTATCCTCAAAGTTCAATTCCTAACCTACCCACATACCATTGAAGGGATTTTCATCCGACTATATAGATTCATTGCCCTCACTACTATCAAAATCAAGCACAAACTGTCCTTGATGCATGAGGACTTGCATCTTCCTCTATCTGTCTCCTTAGCTCGTGAAATTCTTCCCTTTGCTAGTTCACACCATGCCACAGGCAACATGGCCTCTTCCTAACGCCACTTTAAGTAACTCAAAGAGTTCAACATCCCAAGGTCCACTCAAATACCACATGATCCAAACAAGGAATAGAGAGGAACAGAACGCGAAGTGCAAGCAACAAATTCAATTTTATCTTATATTGAAATCAAATTCGTCACTGCCCTTTTCAGACAACATACAAGGCTCCCATAGAATCGAATCCTAGGTCTAGATGCTTCTGAAGACTCCCCACCAAGTTGTCATACATTGGAAAGTTCAAAACCACCTAAAGCCACACAAATAGACAATATATGGGAAACAAATCAAGAAGAACCAAACCCCAAAAAGACTAATATTATCTTCCTCTAGTCCTACATATTAAATTAGATTTACTTCTTTTTTGGACATACCCATGGATTTCCAGCAAATAGACTTTATTTATATAATTTCAGACCCATCAGATAACCAGGCTGGAGTTAATTGAATTTAACTTCCAAATAAGTAAGGTAACTCACAGGTGCATTCATTTGCTTTGTGTCATATACTAGAAAATGAATAACTGGATCCTAAACAAAAATCTATTATTTATTATCTTTATCTGTTTAGTTGAACAAGAAGAAATTCTAGACTCACAACAAATTTAGAACTAGAAGCCTGTCTGAAGAATGGAGAATAGAATAACAAACCTGCACTAATTAAGTCTTTGTTTGCCAAGAGCATCTGTCAATAGAATTAATGCTGTAGGTGGGCCCCTCATTGTCAAAAGAATGTTAAAAACAAAAAAGCTCATGAGGTCTTTTTGTACCTATTGCAAAACAATGGTAGGTAGCGGCAATTTGGGTAACAGCTCCATTGTAAAAGGCATTTGCAAATAAGACCCTGTTGACCACTAGAGCAACTTTAGCAATTTAGGGAACTGCAATAAGATCCATGCCCAACACAACGTAATATAAAGCCTAAATGTATAAGCTTTAAAAGTATTGGGTGCTTATCCTACAAAGGAACCAAGGAAGCATTCAAAACAATAGATGAAGCTTGGTTGGGGACTGCAGTCCCCCAACCAAACCTCCCTCCACAATCCTAGAGTCAGAGCTTAAGCGGAGCTTGCACCCTCATCTGAGGGACGTTGATACTCCTCACCAAGGGATCTCGGTTCCTAATTAGCAAGAATCTTGATCCACAACAAAAAGGGATCTTGATCCCTATAGAAGGGGAATCTCGACCCACAAAAAATGGGAGTGTAATCACGGTTTGAAAGGATCTCAATTTCAGGGGTTTAGTTTCAAAAGTTATTTAAATTTGAGCCTGAGGTTTTTGATTTTGTGTTAATTTCGTGCTTTTTAATGATTTTCTAGCTTTGATTTCTATTTTCAAGGCCGTGGTTTGCATCTGCGATTGGAAACAAATGAGCCCACTCAGAATCACCCGAGTCGGCTTGAACCCCTCAAACTAGGACGTTCTCAATCCCAATGGTCTCCACCCAGGGGAATTTCCCCATTTGTCCAGAACCAGGTAGTTAACTACAGTTAATTCACTTGGTTCACTATAGGGACTCGAGGGATACCTAAGTCAGGTGGTGAAATTTTTTTCTTTCTCTTATTTTGCTTTAATTCCCATTGTTTAGGCCAAACACTTGGAGTTGGCAGGGTGATGCAAGAATCAGCAAGGCTCCTCAGATAAATGAGTGCTGAAATCGGCATCTGATTCCTAACCTTTTTTTTTTTTAAATAACATTGTCGAGTTTTTATACGTCGATAATTCAGGAAAATGGTGAGATTTGAAGAAGATGTCATACATAGAATTAGAGCTAGGTGGGTGAACTGGAAATATGTAACTGTAGTTTTACATGATAGTGACATTCCATTAAAGCTACAGGAGAAGTTTTATTGGCAGTTGTGAGACCAGCTTTGCTGTGTGGGGTGTTGGGCAGTCAAGACACAACCATAAGAAGAGTGTAGCGGAGATGAAGATGTTAAGAAGGATGAATGGCAAGATAAGAAGGGATAGAACTCGAAATCAATACATTCAAGAGAACTTAGGTGTGGCTTCAATACGCGATAAGATTAAAAACTATAGATTAAGGTGGGTTGGACACGTACATCACAGGCCCAGCACAACACCTGTTAGGAGGTACAAGTTGGTTCAAGTAGAAAGCTCAAAAAGGACAAGGCACTGGCCCAAAAAGACATGGATGGAAGTAGTGAGAAAAGATATGGGGACTTATGGCCTTACTGAGGGTATGGCCCTTGATAGAACAGAATGGTGGACCAAGATTTGTGTAGCCGACCCCAAATAGTTGAGAAACAGCTTTGATGATGATGATGATGATGTCAAGTATTATATCTAGTTTTTTCATGACTGTACAATCTCATTTTTCTCAAACTTCTTTGGGACTTTCTGATTGTGAATTTATCATTGTGCATGTGTGTAGAATATGCTAAAAAATGAATTATATTTTTTCAATTATTTTAAAACATCACTAAATATATGTGTGTGTGTGTGTGTGTGTGTGTGTGGGTGTGCGCATGTATGTGTGAGTGTGTGTAAAAGGCACACACACATATATATGAAGGGCACTCCCATAGTGTAGCTAAGATGAAGATGTTGAGATGGATGAGTGGCAAGACAAGAAGGGATAGAATTCGAAATGAATACATTCGAGAGAACTTAAGTGCGGCTCCAATAGGCAATAAGATGAGAAAATATAGACTAAGGTGGGTTGGACATGTGCAACGCAGACCGAGTACAGCACCTGTTAGGAGGTGTATCTTAGTTCAAGTAAAAGGCTCAAAAAGGGCAAGAGGTAGACCCAAAAAGACAAAGTTGGAAATAGTGAGAAAAGATATGGGGACTTATGCCTTCACTGAGAGTATGGCCTTTGGTAGAGCAAAATGGCCGACCAGATTCATGTAGCCGACCCCAATTAGTTGGGAAAAGGCTATGATGACGATGATGATGATGATGTTGAGTATTTATACTTAGTTTTTTCATGACTGTACAATCTCCTTTTTCTCAAACTCCTTAGGGACTTTCTAACTGTGAAGTTGTAATTGTGCACTTATTGTGCATGTGTGAAAGATAATGTTAAAAAATGGATTATAGTTTTTTCATTATTTTAAAACATCACTTAAACTTAATATATGTGTGTGTGCGTGTGTGCGCGTGCGAGAGCAGGCGTATGGTGAGTGTGTGTAAAAGGCACTCACACACACATATATATGAAGGCATCTCCCATAGTTGGAATTTTCAGATCCCAAGTTCCATTCTCACTACCAACAACTAAGATTCAAACATATGAACCGTACAAGATATCAAAATCAAGTAACAAATATGTAAAAAGCACATACTTGAAACAAAAGAATAAATAATGATATAAAGAAGAGTAGGTACATAATCTGGACAGACAACTGGCACACTTGTGGAATTTGAAGCTATAATGCAACAAATTATTCTCAACGTTTGAAGCATTAAAATTGTAAGTATTGAAGAACTATAGTTTGTGAAACCTATTATCCATTTTTACTGGTAGTCTATATAAAGGAACTGTTCTAATGCCCATAAAACACAAACTGTCCAACATTAATATGGTTCAAAGAAACCTCAAAAAACCAAACAGAAAATGGTCTGAACAGCTGCTGAAGTTGTTCACAAGTTGAGGGCCTAACCTCCAAAAACATATTACCAAATTGTATTTTATCACCAGCATTGACCAGGACATCTGCTTTGGCATTGCTTGCTTCAGAAATAACAGATTGCACGCCTGGCAATTTACCCTAAAAGAGAGTCTTAATCAGTCCAACTGAAATAACTAACTATCTGCAAGCACACACACATGCACATAGAGCAATTAAGAGATGATAGGCTTCGAAAATATGCCAGCAATCAGGTCATACATTCTCATACAGATCATTCCAAGGATTAAGCAAGAAGTAACCAACTAGACCAGATACTTACCTTTATGAGGCCAGTTCCTGTGACATGATCAGCATGTACATGGGTATTCATAGCATATATGAGTTTCAACCCTAGATCCTTTGTAAGCGCCAGGTCTCTGTCCACTGTTTTGTCCACTGGATCAATCAACTGGGCATTGAAAATGAAATTTAGTCCAATGGAGAGGTATGCATGAAATAATTAAGTATAGAATAGAAAGTTGAGCATTTGTTGGCAGGAATGAAAGACAACAGTTTGCTGCCAATAAACTTGTGCTATAGATGAACAATTTGACAAGAATGACCATCTAATATCTGTACCGAATCAAGGTTAAATTTAAGCTTTAACCAATATTTCAAGCTTTAACTAATAATACTTTAAGCTTTAACCAATATTTCAGTTTCGCACAACAATATACACAAGTTGGCATCTTTAGCAAAGACTATAGGCCAGAAACAGGCAGAGATCTGGTGATTTTCCAGGGATATATAATTAAAAATCGCTAATTTCTTGGGCACATCTCAATAAAGGTATGATTTTAATAAAGGAGTGCAATTTAAGCCCATAAAAGTAGTGATGTTTATGCATCCATTACTTGCACATCAGATAAAAAGCAGAGTATGTTATCCAAGAAATCAGTCAAAGTTCGACATCACTCCTGCAAGCTCCAACTTCAACCTCAAGCAATCATCTCATAGCAATAAATCAATCAACAGAAACGGAAAATGTTGCAAACACTGCTAGATTAATGCATGCTGATAAAGCTTTGGCTTCTAATGCAGAAGCATGACATCCTTGAAGGAGCTTCTGTAACTAAGGCATGAGCATGACATCCTTGAAGGAGCTTCTGTAACTGACGCATGACTAATCATTGTGAAGATTGCTCTGGATAATCTCCCAAAGCACACTAAGTTTCTCTTGACCCAAAGAAAAGCATTTGAAATTTCATCATTATGCTTAGATTAAGAGTATTTATACAATCAAAGCCAAGAACCGGTTACGTTTTGCTCAATCTATTTGAATAAGGTACGAGTAATAGCCTCGTACTTGAGAATCATGGAGCCAGGGTTGCGAGTATCATGAATATTAGACAATTCAATGATGTTGTTCAGCTTAAGTGGCATATGAAACAAGACAGAACCTAACAAAAGTTCAATTATCGTTTGTGCTCACCACATATAGGCTGGACCATCACGCCCTCCTTTCAAGCAATCATACAAGTTTTTCTATGATACTTGATCATATCTAAGTATGAAATTCAATGCAGCATTTGGTTCCACAGAAATCTCTCTACAAAATATGCAAAGAAAGCCACTTTCACATGAAACAGTGTTAGTTTGTGAAGTGGTGTGAACATTTCCGCTTTCTTGAGAGTCGCCCATGAGACAAACATGGGAGAATGGTCTAGTCAACAGAATTCTCCCTCCGGAAAGAGATATCCCAAGTACCAAACCCTAAGAGGTTAGTTACGGACAATTCAGTTTTCTATATTCCATTTAGTTAAAGAAATCTCCCAGCAGTGTAAATTCAATCAAAGCAAAACTCCATGGTTTAAAATATTAGAAAATTCCATTTGAATAAATATGCAAATGCAAAAAGCAACTTGGATGTATGCGAAGAATACACATTGTGGTCCATTTCATGTATGCCATTTTCTCCATAATGTGAAGAAACAAAGGCACAAAACAAATAATAAACAAACAATGCAAAAACAAAATAACACTTGTACTTAATTTCTACCTAAAAAGAGTAGTTACAAGTATTCCAAAATACTAAAATCAAGGGAAACAAAAGATTTATAAAGGTGATGTGTGCTTTAGATGGGAAGTCGACCAATATACTCTCCTGTATGAGTTTCGGTCTCATGGTATCGAGAGGTTGAACATCCTACGCTTCAGATGCAAGTCGCATTGAACACCTCTATTTGAATATTGAAGCAATCCAGGAACTAGGATTAGGATATCGAAAGTGAAAGAAGCTTTAAAGAGGATGAAGATAGAAAAGGCTTTAGGACCAGATGATAACCCAATGGACGTTTAGAAGTGCATGGGGGAGACCAGTATTGACTGGCTGACCGAGCAGTTCAACAAGATGTTGAAAATAAAGACAATGCCGGATGCATGGAGGAAAGGTATAGTGGTACCTATTTACAAAAACAAATGAGATATACAAAATTGTGCAAACTATTGAGGGATCAAACTTATGAGTCATATTGTAGCTGTAGAAGAGGGTAATTGAGCAACGACTAAAGCATGAAATGAGTGTATCAAAAAACTACTTCGGTTTTATGCCAAGATGGTCAACAATTTGAGGCTATTTTCCTGATAGGCAACTGATAGAGAAGTTTAGGGCAAAAGGAAAAGACCTCCACATGAATGCCAGATGCATGGAGGAAAAGTATAGTGGTACCTATTTACAAAAACAAATGAGATATACAGAATTGTGCAAACTATTGAGGGATCAAACTTATGAGCCATATTGTAGTTGTGGAAGAGGGTAATTGACCAACGACTAAAGCATGAAATGAGTGTATCAAAAAACTACTTCGGTTTTATGCCAAGGAGGTCAACAATTTGAGGCTATTTTCCTAATAGGCAACTGATAGAGAAGTTTAGGGGAAAAGGAAAAGACCTCCACATGTTCTTTAATGATCTAGAGAAAGCTTATGATAGAAGACATCAAGATTTAATTTGGTGGGTGTTGGAAGAAAGGAGTTTCTAGATACTATATCAACTTGGTGAGAGATATGTACAAGGGAGTGCTAACTAATGTGCACACAATTAGTGGAGAGATGAGCAAATTTTCAGTGACAATAGGTCTACATTTGGATCAATATTAAGCTCATACCCCTTTGTCTTAGTTATGGACAACTTAACTTGACACCTACAACATGACGTACCGTGGTGTATATTATTCGTGGACGACATAGTTTTGATCAATGAGATCCAAAGCGGTGTCAACACAAAGTTAGAACTTTGGAGGGATGCTCTAGAATATAAACACTTTAAAATTAGCTGGACTAAAACAGGATATATAGAATGCAAGTTTAGTAATAGAAGTAATTAGGTTAGACGGCCACGAAATACCAAAAAAACCGCACTTTCGATAAAAAATAATTTTCGTATACTAAAGCAAACCACAAGTCTCCCACAGCTATAAACACATGACAATTTCCTTATCTTCCTTTTTCTCCATTTTTGTGATCAATAACTGATGAATTGAAAAAGAAAAAAGAAAAAAAAAGAATGAGGTACAAATAAGAGAAACCAAAATCCGATCATTTCAAAAAATTTCAGTAACATGCATTATCAAGAGGAATTCTCAAATTATTAAGAGATCAATCCAGAAATTTGCCATTACTGACAAATTCATCTGAAGGGATTCAGAATTCATCTGAAGGGATTCAGAATTCATCTGAAAGACGAATCCATCACTTAACAAAACTTCAGATGATTCGAAGTATATGCCCCAAAAAAAAAAAACTCATAATCACACTGAACAGCTTGGAGAACTCAAAGACCGTCAAAGTCTACAAACCACAGAAGATCAAGACATCACAATCAAACCTTTTCAGAGGAAAAACAAAACTCCGCGCGGATTAACAAAATCTATCAGAAACCCTAACCAAAACAGGCTACAGGTCTCACCAGAGCGGGCCTCTGAGGGTGGCTAATATCAGCGAGAAGGTAAGTGTAAGTCGACGATTCCTTTTCAAAGAGTTGTCGGAAGAGAAGCTTCGAACTTTCCCCTCTGAAAGTACTGTAACCTTCCATTCCAGAATAAGCCTTGTTCTCGAACCTGTTGAAGAGTTTAGGCTTTAAGAGAAGAGGAAGGAAAGGCTTTGCAGAGGAGAGAGCAGGAGAGAGGAGAGAGAAGCACATTGCTGTGGAGAAGGGCAGGGGCTTTATTATATTCTAGAGAGAGAAAGAGAGAGTTTGATCGATTAAGAGAGAGAGAGAGAGCATCGAGCACGTCGTCAGGTGAGGAGGAAGATGATGCTGGCAGTTGGTGCGGCAGGTTGCAGTTTTTTTTAAATGCCAAACGAAACCTTGTTCTATTCGAAAAATGCGTCTTTTTATCGATGTTTCGTTTTCCCTCCTCATCTCCTTGTTTGCAGGCACGGGACGAAATATTTTCTGGCGAGGTAGCGGTTAATTTACGTGTAAATTGTTTTTAGCGGGTTTTAAAAAATGGCAATTTGGATCGGAACGAGTGGATCCAGATCAGAAACACAAGGGGTTGGCCCGGTTACCTCAAAATATGGAGCGGCTCATTTCCGCTATGAGCCAGCCCCTCGTGGTCGGTTATTAGAGATTTGGCTAAAAACAGCTATGCATTTTTTATTTTTTTGAATTTTCTTTACTTTTTGAATTTTTCATTGGCTGGTTCACTCAACTGGATCACTCATGCAGGCCGTCAATTTGCTTAATCAAGCAATTTTTTTGAATGGGCGAGATCTGGGTCACCGATCCATGCTTTTAAACCTTGATTTGTAGAAACTTTAACACTATTTCACAAATTTTTATCTCTAGATTTCTTTGCAAATTTATTCGATATTTAAATATTTAAATATTAAGAGAGGCATTTCTAAGAATCTACATTAGCATAAATATATAAACCATGCAAATGGCTTTTCACCATTTATTTGTATTATACTCACATTCAAAAACATGGGAGGTTAGTTCTTACAGGGTTATCGGGAATCCCTAGCATGCAGAATTGGGAATCTCAAATATCAGGATCCCATCCAAGATCGTGTACATAATTGGCTAAATGCATAGTCATAAATTGAAGTGCAAGAATAAAGCAAACATAAAAAGCACACCACAACAATGTTTATAAAATATCATTATAATATCCAACACTTTAAAACTCATAGTTGGTGTGGATCATCTTCCTCATATATCCGTGCCGGGTTTAAATCAAATGATTTGGATTCGTTTGGATTAGTACAAATCCTTAATCTAGAAAAATATGAAAAATAAGGAAGAAAAATATGAAAAATAACGAATAAAAATAAAATAAAATACAATAAAATGGGGGTTTATGGAGTGGGGATTTGGGGAGAACCTAAAAATATATGATAAGCTTAAAAAGAAAAAGGAAAAAATTATGAAATAGGGTGTTTTAAGGGGGAACCGTTGCAGGACTAATACTGCCCAAAACCAATTTAGTCTCAATTGATTTTCAATATGGATCTACAATTCCCAATCTAGATAATTGCGTTTTAAAAGTATTGAATGAAAGTTGAAAATGAATGTTCCGCGCATTATTAGATCTTTTTTCGCTCCCATCAGTATACAAGACTACACTCCAAGACGCTTCTACTTCATATTTTCTCTTTTCATTTATTTTTTTCTTGGTTAGGTTCCCAAAGTAAAATTTGCGTTTCTATAACTATGATTCATTCGTCATAATTATATAAGACAAAATATAAAATAAAACCGTTTACTTTTTTATATGCAGTGAAATGAGCATATGCAAAAATAAGCGAGTACCATTAACCACATCCATTGCTCTCAAACTCCACCATATCAAAAGGCTATAGATATGATCATGTCCTCCTCGTGTCAAAAATAAATGGCCTTTATTCTATACAATCCCATCATACAAAGGGTCCATAACCTTGTCATGGTAGTTACAATCAAGTGAAGTTATACAACTGCATAAAGCAGTTATCACGTTCTTTTGATGTGATTAGATTATTAGGCAAATTGTTAAAGAATTATGTTAAAAGACCAAAATATCTATTACACAATTCATACAATTACTAAGGCTGACATGTTGGCCCCGCCCTAAAAATGTAGGGCCTAGGCCACAAACTATGGCTCGAATGCTAGGTTAGGGCAAGTGCGAGCCTGGTTCAAGCTGGCCCGACTCACTTTTTTTTATTGTTTTTATTGATTTGTTTGCGACCCTGCTCGGACTAGCAAGACCGGGGTCGAGCTTGGGTTGACCATATGGGTACAAAGGTAGAGCCGGGGCAAGACTGGCCTCGTCCTGTGCAACCCCCAACACAAACAAGCAACTTGGTGGATTTTCCTATTGAATATCTGTTCACAAAGAGGTTTCTAATGTTGGTTTGGAAACAAGATGCCATCGTCACTCCCCATCTGAGTCGTAATGGTAATGGTAATGGTAGACATGCACTTATCCGTAAGAAATGTGGATTGTGAGTCACAATACAACAACCAACAAAGAGAACATTTGGAATGTGCCAAATTGAAAAGCACAAGAAACTATTATTCACCTCAATAGGGGAAAGAAAATAATCTCCAGTCATTTTCTTTAAGGAGATCATATTCTATGATAAGTTTCTTTTTTGCCTCTCTCCCCTAACCTGCATTTGATCTCACCTTCTTCCCTTTGATTCTCTCTTTGAGGAGATCTATCTCACTCTCTCTCTTATTCTCTCTTTTTTTTTTTCTTTTCTTTTAATCGCTTCTTGCTCAATGTTACAGGCTAAAAATGTGTTTTTTCATCGCCTTTAAAAGGTGATTGGGGTAATTTTGGTAGGGTCTCATACAAAATTTGCTAAAGAGTATTTTAATGTTTGATGGTAAATATTAAACCAAATAGCTATTTTCAAAGGTATCCAGATATTTTTGAAATCAGTATTTTTTGACTGTTTTTCAAATAGAAAAAGTTTATATAAGATGCAATCTTATAACGTAGAACTACGGATGCACCTTAAAAATCCATCGGAAAGCGTAGTTTTAATGTTGAAAAACCCTTTGATTGATGATCTCGATATCGAGATGTATGACCATGAAAAATAAAAAGATTTTAATTCTCAGAAATAGTGCATTTTATAACATATTATCTACACCGTCCATTTTCAAGATTTTCAAATGTTTATAGATCTACTGTATTTTAACTGTTTTTAAAATTTAAAATTTTATAATTAGATATAAAAATAGATTTTGAGATAATCCTAAGAACATTTTATATCAAAATTATATACCATGATAAAATTTGAAGGTGCACCTTACCTCTACAGCTACGGATGCATCTGTATGCCAACTGCACCCTTTTCAAATAGAGGTGACTCAAAAGGAAATCAAGTGTTGCAAGAAATTGTGCCTAATATGTCTCTAGCTCTTCAGTGCTTTTGTTGAGACAATGACGTCCCATTTGTTATAGGACGAAGCTAGGGGGGTTATGGACTTCATGACCTTAGATTAGGGGAGTGCAAGTGGGGCCATACCCGGCTCGATATCGGTTGGGTTAGGGCCCTTCATGGGCTTCATCAGGCTTTTTTTTTAAAGCCCTTAAGAGTAAGGGTCTAGACCCAATTTCAAGTAAGGCCCGACCTGGCCCTTTATACATGAGCTTCGTATATATGAAGGTTAGAGCTAGGAATGAGTCAAGTTACATCTAGGTCGATCTAGGAAGGGACGCATCAACCGGTACCCAACCCGACTTGGTTTAGGTTAGACCTGCTCCTAGCATCGTGTCTGGTCTAGGTCCAGAAATAAAAACAAATATATAAAAAAAAATATCTTGCATTTTTTAAAATACATAGTTACCATATATTTATATATTCCTTACACATAAATACCAGACCCCGACACGACCCAATAGGATCAAAGTTGGACCAGGACCAAACCCTTTGGTACATTGTCTGGATCCAGAACTAGTCTTGGTCAGGTTGATCCATCAGGTTTATTACTCAACCCCACCCGTTTCCTACTCATAATGAATGTTAGTCATATCTTACTAATATCGGAAGATTATACACACCTATGGGAGATTATCAGAGATTCACTCACAAAGATAAAATCCTACCTAAGCGTATTTTTAGGAAGCCAAGAAAAAATATGACCTGGAAGCTTATCGACGCACAATAGTTGTTGGGTTTATGTGGCCATTAAAGACCTTATGATAGTATGTAATCAATATCTGATATAGTAGAATATAAACCTAGTGGGAGTATGGTCCTTCGTGGACCATAATAAGCAAATGTTATTTGCCGATACTTGGACTTGACTTGACAAGTTAGGTCAGTCGAGTTGGAAAACCCCTAAATAACTAAACATAGAATAAAAGCGAGGAAGTTTCATGGGGTTATCCCTTGATGAAGTCGAACTTACCTAGGGGAGTGAGCTAAGGGACTATGTTACCATTGTGTGTGATGGATGGCTTCTAGTATAATGACTATTGGAAATATGGTCTATCAAGGTTTAAATTCTAGTAGCCTCACATTCAGTAGGAGCGATTGAGAGATTGAAATCTTGGCGTCTTGCAAAATGGAGCCCAGATTATTCTACTCTGAGTACGTATGAGGCATCGAGAGTTCACGTGTTGATAAAGCAATTTCTCAAGGAGATGTGAGGGTCACCTCCTAGTCAGGATTTTATAGGTTAGCCTCATGTTTAACTGCAATAGGTCAGGCCTTGGAGAATCCAAACGAGAAAAATAGAACCCGAGTACTTATTGAGTATTCGCCCTATATGGAATGGTCAAGACTTATGGGACATATGTCCGTATCCTGATACGAGACCATTACATAGCATGTGCATTTTTATTTCGTATGGGAAGCCACTCTTCCAAATGCATTATCTGAGTTTGAAAGCTAGTGCATATGTGCTTTGAGAGGACCCCTGTAATTGAGTTAGATCATATCTCACATGGGTACACCTGTAATCCATTGAGAGCCAGATTATTGAAAGTTCTGGCTCAGCGGCTTTGATATGGCCAATTATGTGTCTCTGTTTTAGACTGTAGAACATAGGTCTATTGGGTCGATCTGAGACTCGGAGGAAGGACTAGTCCAATGGAGTACTCTGATACTTATAGTTATTAGCATGAGATCTCACTATACCTTTTGTCTGATTTTATAATGGTGAGAAAAACCTAATAATTGCTCAAAAATATTTTAAATATGTATTGTGAATTTTAGAGAATTTTTCATAATTTTATTTGCTAAAAAAGTGAGGTTTTTAAAATTGTTTGACTCAAATTCCACTTTAGTCATGATTTAGTAGTGCCATTAGCGTCCGAGTGGCCATAGGGCTGCCACGTGGCAACCCACGCCTCACTCTAGGATCACCGCCCAGTTGAGCGCTGATCCTTAAGGGACCAAATTGGCAAATTGGTTACTTGTTTTATGAGGGGTTGTGTTATGATGTCATATTATATACTGTTATATTTTGTTATATAATATTATAACTTAAGGCTCTATTTTTATCACATGTCTTAATTAACTCACACATGGGTCATGCATGGCATGTGTGAATATTTATTTGATATTAAAGAGAAAATGCATTTGAATATCTTAACACACATATGTGAAGGGGACATTATCTTTAAATTGATTGGTTTGAAATTTTAGATATACAAAGTAGAATATCTCCATATGTGTGAGCCTTGCCAGTTACTTCTTTACCCTTTAGCCTTTGTGGTTATTTACTCTAATACATTATTAAAAAAACTAAAGGTATTTTTGTAAGGCCATATTGGATACAATTGGAGAAAAAACATGAACCAAGGACAAAATGGTAAAGTGGCATAGCTTAGGGTTAGGGTGAGTGATAATAGTATGAAATCCAATCCCCTCATCCTAGTGGTTGGATGGAGATGGGTGATTAGGTACATTAGCCTCTCATGTGCCTTTGGATTAGTGCATCAAAGGTGTTAATTGAGTCCAAGGTTACACCCATGTTATAAAAGAGATGTCAAACCCGAACTATCTCAACTCTTGAACTATTTTCGAAAATTGTTGCCCCCTTATCTTTTTCTAAGGCTTTGTAAGATAATATTGAAGAGAGAGAGCTTTTAGAGTTCTATTAATGGTGATCTTAATGATGGTCCTCCTTTCTCATGCTTAAATCCATAGTGTGCATTTATCAAGGTAAATTCCATTGAATTTTCTTTTATCATAATATCATATTCTTGGCATCTATAGTTTCTGGAGTCTTGAATTTACAAAAATGTTCATTGATCTTAGAATCCTCATTTGTTCATCTTTTTCATCATGCTTATTCATAATGTGGTCCTTCATGAGTTATAGCCTATATGCATGAGAATCTATGATCATGCATAGTATCTATTGATTACTTTGCTTCAAATCCACCAAATAATTTAGTCTCAAAGTTTCACTCAATTTACAAAACTTTTTCATCACGTTTTACCTATGGGGGTTCATAATCTTTCCATACAAAACTGTTATGGTGGTTCGAGGGACCACCGTATGTAGCTTGGTCATAACTCTCTTGTTTTTTATCCAATTCGATTCAAACTTTTTGCATTCTGCTTTGGATGATAATACCAGTGTGTTGAGATCTTAAGAAGTCATTTTAAAGTGTGTAATTTCTTTCCATTTGGATTAGATACTATTGTGAGATTGAACCACTTTTGTACAATCCGAAGGGACAAAATTAATTATATGGCCCGATTGCGTGGCCCCGGTACAAGGGGTTCAAAACTTGGATTTCCTATTTTAATTTGGTATTCTATTTCTCTGTTTAGTAGTTTTATTTCTTATAAATTTTTTTAGATTAGTTGCACGTTGTTTTTAAATTTTGGGACATAATTAATGTAATTTGTGCTATGAAAGTGTAATTCATAAGCTAGTCTTGCTTTCTATGTAATTGCCCCATAAGGGGTTGGTGTTTGAGTTTATTTACAGTGGTTTTACAAGGTTAAAAATGGTTTTAATTGTTATTTAAAGGAGTGTAACTTATTTACTTAGCTTGGTTTTTAGTAAGTGACTTGTTGAAGGTGTCCATTTTGCCTTGTTTTTAGGCTTGGAAATTTGCTCTAATATTTGTATCCACTATCAATTGGTATTAGAGCTAGGCTCATTTACAGTCCCTTTTAGGGTCTTTAGATGGATTATAGAGTGTCTGATAGGAACCCATGGTAGCCCGTTCGATACTCACCGAATTACTGAAGGAGGAGAGGTTCAATGGAACCAACTTCTCCAAATGGAGAAGGAAAATTGGTTGTGTTTCATGAAGATGGTCTATTGCCATTATTGACTTCTAGACCACCTAATCCGCTTGTAATCAATGCTCCTCAAGTTGTTAAGGATGCATATGAGACATGACATAACAAAAAACCGAAGTGCCATGAACATTATTTTTGCAACCATGAGTGATTCATTTGTTAAGGAGTATGAAAATTTCGTATGTGTCAAAGATAATATGAAGAGTATAAAAAAGAAATACGACACACCGAATGAAGCTCAAAAGATCATTAGAATGAGGAATCTCATGTGTTGCAAAATGGATGATCACACTAAAGTGGGTGATCATCTAAGAGAGTTCAAGAGTTGTATAAGACAGAGTGAGAGAGTCGGTCACTCATATGATGAGGTGACACAAAAGACGATGTTTGTGCTTTCGATCTCACCCTCATGGGAGACCTTTGTGGCAAATTTGATGGTCAAAGACACACCTACAACAGTGGAGGAGACTGCATTTTTCATGGAAGGGGAAGAGCAAAGAAAGATGACAATGGATAGACCATATTCCATGGTCCATATGGTAAATCTCACCAACCCTCATCTTCTTCTACTCCCTTACTCATTACTCCTATCTCTTCTTCTCTTCCTAACTCTTCTATGGTGAATACATATAATGTGGGAGTGAGTAGGAGTGATAATGCTAAGAACAAGAAAAGAAAGGGAAAAGACAAATGGAAAGGGAAGGGGAAACAAAAGGGAAAATCTTACTTCCCTTATCCATTTATCCCTTACCCTCCTAAAACCCATGCCTACCTACCAAACCATGCTCGCCCCATGCCTTTTAGGTCTAAACCACGACCCACACCCATGATGGTAGGTAGGAGGTCGGTTTGGCCCTCAAACCAATATTACTTGAAGGTGCAATACTATAGATGCAAGAAATACAAGTATACCCAAAAGTTTTGTAGGTATCCCCCTCCCCCACAAAATCCTCATTTTACACCTAAGCCCAATACCGGTAAGCCTCAAGCTAATAACGGGGGATGACCAAGGATATAGAGAGTTTTCGTGGTCCATAAGACTTTGATTGCCAATGGGGAGGCAGATGTATGGGTTCTTGACTTAGGGGCTACTATCCATGTGACAAATTCTATGAAGGGCTTTAGAAGGTTTTATGATGTCAAACCCGGTACCCATAATCTTTATATGGGTGGAAATCAAATGGAAAGGGTCTTAGAAAAATGGGACTTTGTGTTGGAGCTCACTAATGGTGAGACTCTCATGCTTAAGGACACCCTCTATATACTCGGGATGAGAAAAAATATCATCTCTATTTCCAAGATGAGTAAAATCGGGTTTGTGTTCTTGTTCAATGAAGAAAAGGTCTATGTTTATGATGGCTCTATTAATAGAGACCTTGTTTTTGTAGCCCACTTAGTTCAAGGGCTCTTTGAAATTAAAATGAAAAAAAAGTATGCTTACTTGGGTGATGATTTACAAAATTTTACTTTATGGCATTTAAGGTTAGCTCATATTAATCCATCTAGAATGCATATCATGATGAAAGAATGATTGGTTGATAAAATGAATATCGATTCTCATAATAGATGCGTGGTTTGCCTTAAAGGAAAGAAAGTAAAGAAGTCTTTCTAGTCTTTTAGAACTAATCCAATGGGATGTGTGTGGACCTATGAGTGTGTCTACCATGGGGCACATGAGGTACTTCATAACATTCATTGATGAGCGCTCCCGTTTTAGTCACACCTATCTCAAGAGAAACAAAAGTAAGATCATAACCAAATTCGAACAATATAAAGTGGAAGTTGAAAACCAACTAAGTCTAACCATCAAAAACCTTAGATCGGATAGAGGTAGGGAATATACCTCCCAAACCTTCCAAGATCTTTGTGTCTTATATGGGATTGTCTACCAAACTACCATGCCTAACTCACCTGAACAAAATGGGGTTGCCAAGAGAAGGAATAGGACCCTAGTTGAGATTATTTAAAGTATGATGAGTATTGTTAATCTTAGATCAGAGTTTTAGGAGGAGGCAATTCTAACCGCCACATATGTCCTTAATCGGACTCCCACCAAAGTAGTTCAATCAACTCCTTACCAACTCTTCATGGGCCGATCTCCCTCAGCACCTCAAGGTTTGGGGATGTTCAGCCCATGTTCTCATAGCATCTCAAAATAGGTCCAAACTTGATCCTAAAACCATAAAATGTATTTTCATATGATACCCAAGTCATGGGAAGGGATTTAGGTTTTATAACCTCTTGAATCGTAATATGATTGAAAGCCTTGATGCCCATTTCCTTGAAGATGAATTCCTTGAGAGAGAATCAACCCAAAAGAGAGTAGACTTCCATGAGTGTCAGCCTAACAAAGAAATTCAAACCATCCCACTTAGGCGAAGTGAGAGAATACGGAGACCACCTACCTTTTTCACTTACCCTGGGGAGGACTATGAAAGGATTAGTGAAGAAATCGATGATGAACCTTATTCTTACCTACATGCTATGTCTTGTCTAGATCTTAAGTTATGGAAGGAAGTCATGCAAGATGAGATAAATTCAATCATAAAGAACCATGTATGTGAGTTAGTCTGATTGCCATCTAACCTTGGATCCATTGAATGTAAGTAGATATTAAACAAGAAACTTAACTCTGAAGGACGTATTGAAAAATACAAAGCAAGACTTGTCGCAAAAGGTTTTACTCAAAAGGACGGGATAAGTTATTTTGGCACTTATTCACCTGTTGCCAAAATGCCTTCAATTAAGATGATCATATCCATAGTAGCCTACCTTGACCTAGAATTGCATCAAATTGCGTAAAAGCCGCCTTCTTAAATGGTGACATAGAAGAGGATATATACATGAACCAACCTGAGGGTTTTGTTGTAAAATGAAAGGAAAAGTTAGTGTACAAACTTAACAAATCACTTTATGATCTCAAACAAGTTTCAAGAAGATGGTTTCTCAAGTTCCACCAAACCTTAATTAGATAAGGATTCAAACCTAATGAGGATGACCATTGTGTGTACCATAACACTAGTGGGACTAGCATTACTTTCATGACTTTATATGTGGATGACATTCTAATAGCTAGTAGCACCCTAGACCATATAAGGGACACAAAGGCAATGCTATCAAGTAATTTTGATATGAAAGATATGGGAGAGGCTTCGTATGTGTTAGGGATTCATATTATAAGAGATAGAGCAGCTCGAACTATTCAATTATCTCAATCTACATATTACAAGAAAGTTCTTTAGAGATTTGGTATGAGTGAATCCCAGTCTATAGATACACCTGTGGAAAGGAGAGGAAAATTAAATGTCAATATGAAACCAAACAATGATCTTGAGAGAAATGAGATGGAAAGGATCCCGTATCGGAGTGTCGTAGGATCATTAATGTATTTAACCATGAGAAATAGACCCGATCTAGCTTTTGCTCAAAGCTTAATTGATCGATTCCAAAGTGATCCTGGATTAGAACATTGGAAAGCCGTGAAAAAAAATCATGAGGTATTTGAAAGGAACATTTGATTATGGATTAACCTATAACAATGCGAGTGAGCTTAAAGTTTTGGGATACACAGACTCCGACTATCAAGGAGACTCGGATGACTCGATATCCATTTCAAGTTATCTATTTCTTTATGGGGGTGGTGCTATTTCTTGACACACCAAGAAGCAATACACTGTAGCCATATTTATCATGGAAACCAAGTATATGGCTTTAAGTTCCGCAACTTTAGAAGCCATTTGGATGAAGAAGTTCTTGAATCATCTTAACTTCAACCCTCTAAAACATGGAAATATTAGAATTATGTGTGACAATCAAGCTGGAATAGCAGTGGTAGTTGAACTAAAGTTCCACATCAAGTCAAAGCACATTAAAGCTCAATACCATAGAGTAAGAGAAGATATAGCAGGTGGTGAAGTAGAAGTTTGTTACATTTCATCAGAGGCTATGCATGTAGATCCATTAACCAAAGGCTTGGGGGCAAATGATTTTTTGAGGCATGTGCATGGGATGGATTTAAGGAGGTTGACATAGTTGTTATTACTTTGTCTATTTCTTGTGAATGATAAATCCATGGATGAGTATGCATGTTTTGATTTATTGTGAACTATAATGAGAGAGAGATATACGAATTCATGCCTCAAAAGATCAAGTGGGATAACCTAAATTCTAGTAGTCTCATATTCAATGGGAGCGATTGAGAGATTGAAATCTTGATGTCTTGTGAAATGGAGCCCAAATTTTTTTACCCCAAGTACGCATGAGGCTTCTAGAGTTTACATGTTGAGAAAGCAATTTCTCAAGGAGGTGTGAGGGTCACCTTCTAGTTAGGATTTTATAGTTTAGCCTCATGTTTAACTGCAATCGGCCAAGGCTTGGAGAATCCAAATGAGAAAAATAAAACCCGAGTACTTATTGACTATTCGCCCTGTATAAAATGGTCAAGACTTATGGAACATAAGTTCGTATCACATGGAATGTGCATTTTCATTTCGTACGGGAAGCCAATTTTTCAAATGCATTATCCGAGTTTGGAAGAGCCAGTGCACATGTGCTTTAAGAGGCCCCCTGTAATTGAGTTAGATCATGTCCTATAGGGGTACACTTGCAATCTATTGAGAGCCGAATGATTGGAAGTTCTGGCTCACGGCTTTGATATGGCCAATTATGTGTCTATGGTTTAAATTGTAGAACATAGGTCTATTGGTTCGATCTGAGACTCGACAGAACATCATTCGGGACTAGCCCAATGGAGTACTCCAATACCTACAGTTATTAGCCTAAGATCTCACTATACCTTTTGTCCAATTTTATAATGATGAGAAAAATCTAATAATTTTCTAAAATACTTTAAATATTTATTGTGAATTTTAGAGAATTTTTTGAAATTTTATTTGCTAAAAAAATGATGTTTTTAAAATTGTTTGACTCAAATTCCACTTTAATCCTGATCTAGTAGTGCCATGTGGCGTCCGAGTGGCCATAGGGCTACCACGTGGCACCCCACGCCTCACTCTAGGATCACCGCCTAGTTGGGCGCTGATCCTAGGCGTGGGACCAAATTGGCAATTGGTTGCTTGTTTTATAAAGGGTTGTGTTATAGTGTCTTATTATATATTGTTATATAACTTAAGGCCCCATTTTTATCACATGTCTTAATTAACTCACACATGAGTCATGCATAGCATGTGTGAAGTTTAATTAATTAATTTATTTGATATTAAAGAGAAAATACATTTTCAACTTTGAGTTGAAAAATATCTTCACACACATGTGTGAAGGGGACATTATCTTTAAATTGATTTGTTTGAAATTTTAGATATACAAAGTGATTGGCTTTGATAAAGTAAAATATCTCCACATGAGCCTTGCCAATTACTTCTTTTCTCTTTAGCCTTTATGGTTATCTACTCTAATACATTATTAAAAAAATTAAGGGTATTTTTATAAGGCCATATTGGATACAAATGAAACAAAAACATGGGCCAAAGACAAAATGGTAAAGTGACATAACTTAGGGTTATGGTGAGTAATAATGGTGTGAAATCCCATCCCTTCATCCTAGTGGTAGGATGGGGATGGGTGGTTAGGTACATTAGCCTCTCATGTGCCTTTGGATTAGCATATCAAGGGTGTTGATTGAGTCAAAAGTTACACCCATGTTATAAAAGCACATCATGAGATCTCAAACTCAATCTATCTCAACTCTTGAACCATTTTGGAAAATTGCTGCCCCCCTCCCTTCTTCTAAGGTTTTGTGAGACAAATTGAAGAGAGAGGGCTTTTAGAGTTCCATTAATGGTGATCTTGATGGTGGTTCCCCTTTCTTATGCTTAAGTCCATAGTGTGCATTTATCAAGGTAAACTCCATTGAATTTTCTTTTCTCATAATATCATATTCTTGACATCTATAGTTGCTGCAATCTTGAATTTACAAAAAGTTTCATTGATCTTAGAATCCCCATTTGATCGTCTTTTTAATCATGCTTATTCATAATATGGTCCTTCATGAGTTATAGCTTATATGCATGAGAATCCATGATCATGCATAGTATCTATTGATTACTTTTTCATCACGTTTTTACTTATGGGGGTTATTAATCTTTTCATACAAAACTATTTTGCTGGTCCGAGGGACCACTGTATGTAGTTTGGTCATAACTCTCTTGTTCTTTATCCAAATCGATTCAAACCTTTTGCATTCTATTTTGGATGATAATGCTTGTGTGTTAGATCTTAAGAAGTGATATTTAGGTGTATAATTGCTTCCCATTTGGATTAGACACTACTGTGAGATTGAACTACTTTTGTACAATCCGAATAGATAAAATTAAGTCCTTTTATGGCCCGATTGCGTGGCCCAGGCACAAGGGGTTCGAAACATGGCTTCCCTATTTTAATTTGGCATTCTAATTCCTTGTTTAGTTGTTTTATTCTTTAGAATTTTGTTTAGATTAGCTGCATGTCATATTTAAGTTTTCGGACATAGTTTATGTAATTTGTGCATGAAAATGTAATTCATAAGCTAGTCTTGCTTTATATATAATTCCCCCATAAGGGGTTGGTATTTGAGTTTATTTATAATGGTTTTAAAAGGTTAGAAATGGTTATAATTGTTATTTAATGCATTGTAACTTATTTACTTAGCTTGGTTTTTAACAAGTGGCTTGTTGAAGGTGTCTATTTTGCCTTGTTTTTCAGCTTGGAAATTTGCTTTAGTTTTTGTATCCACTATCAACGACCCAGACTTTCCCTGCCAAATGGTGTGCAAGGCGAGATAAGAAGGAAAGAAGGAGAGAAGAGCGTGCGGCTGTGGAGCACGTGGTGGTGTGCATGCGGTGATAAGAGAGAGAAGAAGAGAGAGACACGTGCGACAGAGTGCACCCGACCATAAGAGAAAGAAGAAGAGAGAGATGCGTGTGGTGGAGTGCACGCAGTGGTAAGAGAAAGTAGAAGAGAGAGTGTGTGCGATGGAGGAGCATAATGATAAGAGAGAGACACGTGGCAGAGTGTGCACGGTGGTAAGAAAAAGAAGAAGAGAGAGATGCGTGCGGTGGAGTGCGCGCGACGACAAGAGAAAGTAGAAGAGAGAGTGCATGTGGTGATAAGAGAGAGTAGAAGAGAGAGTGCACACGACGACAAGAGAGAGAATAAGAGAGAGTGCACGCGATAATACGAAAAAGAAGAAGAGAGAGACGTGCACGACAGTAAGAAGAAGCAGAAAAGAGTGTCGTCGTGCGTGATGCCGCTGTGCGTGATGCTGTCGAGCCTGTGCATGGCTCATGGTTGCCACCTGCCTACCGCATGCTGCCACCCTGCCACTTGTCAAGCTGCATGACACTAAGGTTGCCACATGGCATGCCTAGGATGCCACCTCCCATGTGACAGAGTACTAAAGCCCCTTCTCTCCCTTTTGCCTCACATTTTGAACCCACTCTTCCCTCTTGAAACACCAAACTCCAGCCCCCTTTGAGCCTTATGGGAGAACTTAAAGTGAAGATGAAGTGACTGTGTGAGGGGTTGTGAGAGCACCATTGCACACACAAAGTAAGTGGGTCACTACCTTGGAGGTCCTTAGTCATGAAAGCAGGAAGTTGAGCATGAGCATATGCATAAACTATGGCTGCATGTGTAACCTGTTATGCCATGTTTTCCAGAAATTTAGCCTACCATTGCATGTCAAAATGAGCATTGGAATCCCACTTCATTGCCATGAGAATTTGTAAAAGGATGTTCTTATGCATCTAATGTAAAAAAGGTTTTATACTAAAATCTAGCATGACTTGGGGGATTATTAACTGATTTTTGGGTCATGTTGTGACCACACTGTGAAATTCCAAGTAGGTTTCATATTTTTGCAATATACTTTTGACAAAGAAAATGTCATCTAAATGACTTCGAATTACCCCTATTTGAAAGATACATGTGTCTACCATGATTTTTGTGTTCAAACTCAGTTCAAATTATTTATAAATGGGGAGCTGTGCTTCAATTTGTTAAAGCATGTCACTGTTAGCAAATTTAGCTGAAATTCAGAATTGTTATCTCTATTGCTAGGAGCTTTTGACTAACCAAATGAAGTCTAAAACTTTCAAACCACTGCCATTTGAAATATCTGTGTGTTTACTTAAAGTTTCATGTTAAAATCATCTCGAAATACCCTCTAGATTGAAAATTATGCCCCTGGTAAGAGGGACACATCACTGTTAGCAGAATTCGAAAATTCACTTATGTTGCTATGAGCTTTTGATCGACTATATGGAGTCCAAATGCTTTCAAATGGCCTTTGTTGGAAAGATATGTGTTTCTACTTGAACTTTGGCTTTGAAACTATCCCAGAATTCCCTAAAATTTGGGAGTTATGCTCCTATTTGTGTAACATGCCACTGTCATAGATTGCTGCAATTTCCAGAAATTGTTGCTCTTGTTGTGTTGGGCTTTTAACTTATCAAATGATGCACAAACAGTTTCACATTCTCTTTGATTGAAAGATACATGTGTCTATTTGAAGTGACGATTGAAATTGAGTTGAAATTCCTCATGAATTGAATGCCATGTCTCATTTTATGTATGCATATTTTTTATGGAAATGACAATGAATCCCAAACTTTTATCCAAATCATGCACACGTTATGCACTGATATTTTTTTAATATAGCTTGATTTCTTCATAAGGAGATTGAAATTATATGTTATTAAATATTGAAAATGCATGCTTATGATACTATGAATATCCTTGAACCCTTGAAAATAGAAAAGCATGAGCATATGAATGCTTGGGCATACATGTACACAGTGCAATTAAATGTGAAATGACCAGTACACAATGGGCCCTCCATTGGCAGTTGGATATTGTGATTATGTTATATTGAGACTGACATATGTAATACTCACTACTACGCAATGGGTCCTCCATTGGTAGTTGGATATTGTGATTCTGTTATATTTAGACTGATATATTTGATACTGACCACTATGCAATGGGTCCTCCTTTGGTAGTTGGATATTGTGATTCTGTTATATTGAGACTGATATATGTGATACTGACCACTACGCAATGGGTCCTCCATTGGTAGTTGGATATTGTGATTCTGTTATATTGAGGGTGATATATGTGATGTCATTAGGTCCTCCATTGGTAGTTGGATATTGTGATTTTGTTATATTGAGACTGATATATGTTATACTGACCGCTACGTAATGGGCCCTCCATTGGTAATTGGATATTGTGATTATGTTATATTGAGACTGATATAAGTGACAAGACCACTATGTAATAGGTCCTCCATTGGTAGTTGGATAGACTGTGCCTCGACTCCAATGATAGGAATGGAGTCGGCAAGTGACTGTAAATAACAGGGAGGGTCGTGCCCCCCCTACATTGTGCGCTATGCATTGGACCCTCCAATGGTAGTGTAACGCCCTCTCACCATAAGGCATAAAGAGAAAGTCGTAGCTTGCAAGGCCACCGCATATCGAAAACCCCAAAGCGCTCTGGGGATTATGTGTGTGAGTGAGGACATTACGAAATGAGACATCTATTTATCATTGTCCTCCCTTGTGAATGAGGGTAAAAGTTCCAAGCTCAGGATTGGCTTGTCTTGATCGATGTAACTTCTACTTCAAGAGTAGACAACTCTAGACTTTGCTTGTGTGTTCTTTCTGGGTACTGACCTGTTACTATGATAAAAGGTGAAATACCTATTAGCTCATACAATATGTACTGCTTTGATATCTAAATCATAATCTGTTTTACACTGCTAATGAATTGTGATGCATGAATTTACTCTGTGACTCGCATGAACTGTGATGATCTGCGGACCATATTATCTTACATGTGTGCATGTATGCGGGAATGCAAGGGCATTGATCTACTGAATGGGATTTTAGCTCATTCTTCTTATCTTTCCATCTGTGTAGAGTGATAACCAACTATTCTTGTGGGGGGCAGCTGGACAATGGTGGTAGGAGGTTGAAGTTCAAGATCTGACAAGGAACGTTTTGATAGTAGGTGTTAGGTGGCGGTGCCACAATGTTGTTTTGATGTAATATTGAAATTTTGTTGTCAAGCTAGTAGTGCCTTGGACATAATTGTAAAGAACCTTTGGAGATTGTATATATACATATTGGTTTTAATTTGTGCAGTTTTATGATGCATGATGAATGAGTTTTTATTTTCTTTCGTGGTTTGCTTGGATTTTGCATTTCTAAACGTATAGAGCCACTCTCACCTGAGTGATGTTCGCGACTTCTGGTCATGATCCCGCACTCTCTCGCCCTTCGACAAGTACGGTAGGGCTCCCGGGGCGGGGTCGTGACATCTAGAGACGAGGGTCAAAGCCTCAACACTTAACCATCATACGACATGTGCATACGATAGTCGTATCGGAAAAGCAAGAAACCATTGAGGGGGCAGCATGCATATGTATGACAGATTACCCCTATGTACCATAGAACTGTGGTTGCGTTCGGTTTTGGTGACCATGGGTTCGTCTCTAGGCGAAAACTTGTAATCCATAGACTTGGATTATATCCCTTTGCCTATTAGAAAACTTTGATAGCCCAATCATGAACCCCTATAGTGCTTTGTGGGTCATTGTAGTGCTCTGTGGGTCCAGAGAACTGCTAGGTGAATTTGAGAAAGCAAGTGTAGATTATAGTCCACAGTAGAATATGAAGTGCTTCAGAAATATTAATTCTTAAACCTTGAAGTATCATCTTCCCATCAAATTTATTTGGTTTGATTTATTTTGATGTTAATTGATCTTTATATTAATTATCTAAATTTTTGTGAGTCTCTTGATATTTTATTTATTAAAAATATTCAATATTCAATATTTAAATAATCATAAAAAAATAAAATTTATTTATCAAATACTAAATATCAATTTTTTATTTTAAAAATTAATATAATAAATGAGGGCTTAATCGGGCCCATTAAGACCCCATTGGGATGTGCATTGGGCCCACTATGGGAGCCCTAGTTAGCACGCTCCACTTAAAATGGGGAACTCTCTACAATTTTGAGATCCTTTTATATAGAATCTATCAATTTGAAGCATGTCTTATTGACCAAGTCAATTAAGAACAATATATGCCTCATGGAATCCTAAAGATATTAGGACTTCTAAAATGAATATAAATAAACATGATATGCTTTATGGAATCCTAAAGAGATTATGACTTTTAAGATGAATAGGTATAAATAAAAGATATTTATACAAAGTTAGATATTTTCCATATTTTATTTTGATGGGATAAAGATTTAGGAAATTGAAAGATAAAGTTCAGCATCATCATTTGAATCATAATGGCTGATCTAAAGATTTAATGACTCAGATCTCTCACCTCATAGGCCTCCTATGATCAATTGGTTATGATCAATCTACAAGAATGACTATACCTATGGAACCATATCCCCCTGAAAAGTCTATAAATAGGGGCCGCCTCATCTCTCATTCTTTACACCAAAAATCTCACTCTTTTTAAACTCTCTAGGATGGCATGCCACCCACTGAGAAATTCTTCTCTCCCTCTCTTAAAGGTCTTATCTCTCTAAAGAGAGATAGGGGGCATGCCCCCATAAGAGACTATAGAGGTGAGTACACCCAACTCATAAAATTGCCTAAGGCATTGAGGCCTTATCTTGATTAAATAGTTCTTGCTCTCATATTTTATGAAGGGATTTAGTCAGGAGTTTCCCATATTTGGAAGATCCGAGATTGACCATTGATCCCGCATGCCATTGGAGGAGGAAACTCGGTGTGAGGGTATATTTAGTCTAATCGAGGTAATCTTCTAGTATCTTGCTTTATGGTTTGCAGTACTTTACTTTTTATTCCCATAAAGTATTGTGTTGGCTTTATTCAATAAAAGAAAGTAGTAATTAGTGGTAATAAGTGAGAACCGATTTTCTTATATATTTGTTTCTTTTTAGTTGAATTTATTATAATTGAACCATTATAAGTATTCTTGTCAATAAGAAAAAAAAATTAAAAATTGTATACACCGTGCTAGATCACCTTTGCCCAACTATCATTGATATTATTTAACTATTTTTTGTAAGTTGAAAGTAAAATTTTTGAAAGACAATGGCTTTACAGTCATATGGCAAATCTCCAAAAAGATTATTGGCATGATTCCTACATCGAAAAAGCACTCTGTAGAATATAATATTATATGTTGTATAGGAGCACTACTCTGAACAAGAGGATGAGGTATTTCTCTAATGTATAATTCAATGATTTTTTGTGTTTTTGAGAGTAAGATCGTCCTGTTAAATTTTAGTGAGAGATCATGGGGGAATTGAGAGTTATAGATTCATCATTAAGAGTTGTCGGTTTGTGATGTCAATGTTACTTAATTAATTCCACAATATATATGTAATGTATATATATATATATATA
>NW_006499364.1:5959145-5972545 GCF_000471905.2 Amborella trichopoda | reverse complement strand
TGTAGTAGTCTATTCGTTCGTTTTCGTTGGTTGTCGTTGTAGTACGTAACGTTAGTAGTCGTGTGTGTCTAACGAGTTTAAGTTAACGTTACTACTACTCTCTCTCTCTCTCTCTCTCTCTCTCTCTCTCTCTCTCTCTTAGCATCGTCATCCCACATTCTTATTCGCTTATATTAAAGCCCCTCATTCCGGTTGATATATTGGCAGCTCTTTCGGTTACCATATCATCTGTATCACCCATTGTTTTAATTTAATCTTCAGCTTTTCTCAGTCAATCCATCTATCCTCAAAATACCTCTTTATTCTATTGGACACTTCATCCTCACCATACACCTATCCCTATCCCTATCCCTCCACCATGAATATAAGAAATTTTGTGTCTATTAAATTAAAACATAACAACTATTTATTACGGGAAACCCAAATTCTCTTTCTCATTGAGAGTCACGAACTTTTTGGATTCATTAATGATGATTGCCCTACACCAAGTTAAAAGATTTCCTCCGGTGATGGTAAGAGTGAAATCGAAATCCCAGACTATAAATCATGGTTAAAGTCCGATCGGCTTCTTAAAGTATGGATTATAGGGACATTGTCAGAAGAGTGTCTAAGCCTTGTTATTGGCCTCAAGACTTTTACAGAAGTTTGCAAATACTTGAATAATATCTATGTAGGTAATTCTCAAGCTAAAGAGTTCCAACTTACCCAGCAACTCCAACTCTGCAAGAAAGGGAATTCAATCCTATTAGAATACTTATGCAACTTCAAGGGTATTTGTGATAATTTAACAACTCCAACTCTGCAAAAAGGGGAATTCAACCCTATCAGAGTACCAGATGAAAATAAGGTATTTTGGTTTCTTAATAGACTTGGTCCAAAATATGAGAGTTTGCTACCACTATGCTAAAGCCTCTGATTCCTTTCTATTATGAAATTATACCACTTCTTCAAAGCCATGAGATTAGAAATCAGTCTCATGTCTCTGATGAAGACTCATATCCCAATCAGAATATGGCTCTTTGACAACAAAAAAATTTCGGACCTAACAAAGGTAATAGAAATTACAGAGGTAAAGGCATACATAAATTTGGTGGTCAACAATTTTTTAATTCTCAAGGACATGGATTTGTTCAAACATGCCAGAACAATATTGGGGGACTGGTTAGGTGCCTCGATCTCACCCTTCGGATCGGGATGACCAGGTGGTGTGGTTCTGGGTTTTGAGATGGATCCGAGACCTGAGATCGCTCTCTTGAGAACGACGTAAAGGAGATATGGGCAGGAATACCAACCGGTGAGAGAGGAATTTTGGTCGTGAGGCAGGACTCACCTCATGTTGGTCTGTGACACACTCGGGCTACTCGCGTGGACATCCTCTTGGTTCATGTGGAATGTCCCCTGGCCTGTGGCCGGTTCGGAATCATCTTCCTTGACCTGTTTCTTCTTTCCTGCGACCACACACACACATTAGAATACAGACATGTGGTTCAAAAGACCCCACTTTGTCATAGGGTGAGCGCACACATGCGTGTGTACTCAAAGGGAAATGGAAGATAACATAATGGAGTTCGTGTCAATTCGACAGCTGTACGACATCTCCTTGACGAGAGACTCTTAGTGCATATTTTTACAGTAAAGAGAAAGGGAAAAGAGGGGAGATGGAGAAAAGATATTAGAAAGAAGAGATTTTTAGAGAGAAGAAAAAGAAAGAGAATGGGATAGAGAGAGAAAAAGATACGAAGGCTGGTTTGGCTTTCACCAAACTCTTCAGAGAAAGAAGCAAAGGTAGAGAAAGAAAAGAGAGACGAAGGCTGGTTTGGCTCTCACCCAGCTCTTCAGATAAAGAAGAAAAGGTAGAGAAGGAAAAGAGAGACGAAGGTTGGTTTGGCTTTCACCCAGCTCTTCAGAGAAAGAAGAAAAGGTAGAGAAAGAAAAGAGAGACGAAGGCTGGTTTGGACTCTTTAGAGAAAGAGGAAAAAGAGAGACGAAGGTTGGCCTGTTTTTCACCCAAATCCTTTAGAGATAAAATGTATTTTTGGAAGAAAACAAAGAAAAGAGGAACGAAGGCTGGTTTGACTTTCACCCAGCACTTCAGAGAAAGCGAAAAGAGAAACGAAGGCTAATTGGTTTTTCACCCAGATCCTTCAGAGATAAAATGCATTTTTGGAAGAAAAGAGAGAAAAGAAGAATGAAGGCTAGTTTGGCTTTCACCCAGCACTTTAGAGAAAGAGAAAAGACAAACGAAGGCTGGCTTGTTTTTCACCCAGGTCCTTCAGAAAGAAGAGAAAGAAAAGGGATGAGAGAGGGTGAAGATTAGCTTGGCTCTCGCTAAACCTTTCGAAAAGAATGAGAGAAGAAGAGAAAAGAAGAGAAGAGAAGAGAGAAGAGAGAAGAGAGAAGATGCGAGAGAGAGAGAGAGAAGAAGTTTGGCATGACGACTAGACTGGCACGACGGCAAGACTGGTTCGGCGGCTGGTCTGGCACGACAGCTAGGAGGGCACGATGACTTGACCGGCACGGCAGCTAGACTGCTCGGCGGCGAGACTGGCACGTCAGCAAGATTGGCACGACATCGAGACCTGTACGGTGGCTAAATTGGCGTGGCAGCTAGACGGGCATGATGACTAGACCGGCACAACGACTTGACTACTCGATGGCAAGACTGGCACTGTGGCACAAGGCTTAACATGCCCTCCAACCAAGCAAGCAAAAGAGAGAAAGATGAGAGGAGAGAGAACGATGTTATGCATGGCGATGTACTCTGTCGTGCCAGACAGAGAGAGAGAAGAGAGAAAGAATGTGCATGACGGTGAACACCGTCGTTCCAAATAGAGAGAGAAGAGAGAGAAAATGTGCACGACGGTATACTCCACCGTGCTAGATAGAGAGAGAAGACAGAAAGAGTGCACATGACGATGTACTCCACCGTGCCAGATAGAGAGAGAGAAGAGAGAGAAATGTGTACGATGGTGTACTCCATCATGCTAGATAGAGAGAGAAGAGAGAGAAAACACGCACAACGGTGTACTCCACCTTGCCAGATAGAGAAAGAGAAGAGAGAAAGAGTGCGCACGATGGTGTACTCCACCGTGTCAGATAAAGAGAGAGAGAGAGAGAAGAGAAAGAAAACAGGCACGGCGGTGTCCTCTGTTGTGCCAGACAGAGAGATAAGAGAGAAAGAATGTAGACGATGGTATACCCCACCATGCCAGATAGAGAGAAGGAAGAAAGAAAATGCGCACGACGGTATACCCCACCGTGCCAGACGTAGAGAGAGAGAGAAGAGAGAAAAATATCGCGCATGACGGTATACCCCACCGTGCCAGATGCATAGAGAGAAATAACACGCACGATAGTATACCCCGCTGTGCCAAACAGAGAGAGAAAATGTGCACAACAGTATACCCCACCGTGTTAAACATAGAGAGAAATAACATGCACGATAGTATACCCTGCCGTGCCAGGCGTAGAGAGAGAAAATACTTACGACGGTATATCCCACCGTATCAGTCATAGAGAGAGAGAAATAATGCGCACATCGGTATACCTCGTCCTATTAGACAGAGAGCGAAGAGAGAGAAAAGAGGGAAAGAGAAAAGAAGAAGAGAGATAAAGGAAGAAGAGAGAGAAAAGACAGAAGCAGAGAGAAAGAAAAGAAGCAAAGAGAGAACGGAAAAAGCAGAGAGAAATAAAAGAAGTAGAGAGAGAAAGGAAAGAAGCAGAAAGAGAAAGGAAAGAAGAAGAAAGAGAAAGAAAAGAAGAGAGAGAAAGGAAAGAAGCAGAAAGAGAAAGGAAAGAAGAAGAAAGAGAAAGAAAAGAAGAGAGAGAAAGAAGAGACAAAGAGGAGAGAGGAAGAGGAGAAAGAAAGAAGTGAGGAAGAGGAGAGAGAGAAGAGAGAAATAAGAGACGATAAAAAGAGAGAGAAAGAAGAAAGAGAAAGAAGATAAGAGAGAGAAAGAAGAGAAGAGAAAGAAAGTTACCTTTAACACTCAAGGGGACCTGCCTAGATCTTCTCTCTCCTCTCTCTCTAAATCGTGACCCAAAAAACTCAAGTAAGAAGCCCAAATTTTATTGATCGAAGAAGGGTCATTTACATATGAGCATCACATGCTTATATAGATTTTAGGTCCAAAAATGGGTGGATATCAAATTCTAACCTAATTGTGAAAAATTAAGAATTAAATTAATTAAAGAAAATTAAGAAAATAAGGGGAAAATGATGATTTTGCCCCTTACCCATAAATCCTGAAATTTCAATTAAGTCCCTGTCATGGCTATGCAATCTTTGCGATCTTTCGGGATCCGTTTAGGGTCCTTTTGGTCTTCATCCGGCCAAAAGATTATGATTTTCTTGATCAGCTTAGGAAGACAGTCGTTTTGATACTCATTTCGAGCCATGGATGGGACTTTTGGTCCACGATCACAAGACGTGAAAATCATGAGAAACGTGTGATCTTTGATTCAAGATCACAACCGTTTCTCAATGGTTTTCTATGACTTCTTTGCTATATTTTGATGAGTATTTCGTCTTGAGCATTTGGTGACGAACGTGGCTCGATTTGGTGTCCGAACGTGGCTCGATTTGGTGTCTGAACGACCGTTTGCCAAATTTGGTATTTCGGCCGGAATTTGGATCCCGGTGACCAAAAATTATAGCAAATTTGACTCCATCATGCATCGAATCTGACCGTCCATCATACATGAGGTTCGGCTCATACAAAGCCTCTGACCTCGTGCTTGAAATGGATGTGGTTTGAGGCTGAACCGACGCTCGAGCATCATGATTTGGGCATTCGATCGAGGGGACGTGTTGCTGGAAATTCTCTGCTACTTTTAGAATTTTTCGACGATCTTCTCTCTTGTATTTCTCTCGACTCAAGTCATATCATTGAGTGTGCCGCATATCAAATCCACTAGGTCGACGAGACAAACATTCTAACAAAATTTGGGCTTGATTCGACTCGAGATGAGGAAGATACAATTATGAAACGTTTGGCCCCAAAATGGTGTAGCACAATTTCCATTAATGGAAACTGCTTCACTGAGGGTGCACCATAATAGTGTACGACCTACCCATTTTCGGTAATTTGGTCATAACTTGCTCCAGAAGCGTCTGAATACACAAAAAATTGGTACCTAAGGGTTTTTGAATGTTTCGAATCCATCGGTGATGATCTGGAAATCATTTAATGCTCCGATTATGATGTTAGTTCAGGGTCCATTTTTCGCATGATAGAGGCAGAATTTCCCAACACTGTTTTCTCATCTGCACGGCCATAAACTTGTCGGATTGTGATGAAACTTATCAAGTGTTCTTAGGAGACTCCTAGACACGTTCTTTAACCTTATTGGGTCATTCTGAGACTGTTGGAAATTTTACTTCTGAATCAGGGTTTATTGTCCTACGACTTCCATAGTCCACAGGCATTTTGGTACCTGCAGACCTAGGTCGCGAACTGTTCTCTCCTTATTCACAGTGGGGATACAAGTGTTGAAAAATACCTTCAAATAATGACGTGGCGCGCCTAAAAGAAATCAAGAAAGTGGTGGTACACCTATACAAAAATGTGAATCACAAGTTCCAACAAGATTCACAAATACAACAATCAGCTCAGACACCGTAAGAAAAGTGTCAAATTTGTGAAAAATTTAGACATATTGTATCAAAGTGCTGGCATCAATTCAATCATATGTACCAAGAAAAAGACAATCCCTAAGCTCTTATGCAATGCCTATAGCATATTCCCAAGACTCAGAATAGTTCCCAAACACTAGTGCCTCAACTCATATAACTAGAGACCTAGGTAAACTACAAAATCACCCTTATAGTGGTAGAGATATAATCATGGTTGGCATGGTGAGCAATTGACTATTTCACATGTTGGTAATGCAAATATTGATGTTGGGTCAGAAAATTTTAATATTTCTAATGTTCTTTTGGTGCTAGAGATGAAAAATAATTTACAATCTGTTAGCCAGTTTACAAAAACTTTTCCTTATATTTTTGAGTTCTCATCAGAATGGTTTTGGGATTAAGGAAATGAGTACAGGGAGAACTCTAGCGAACGGGAGTAGAAAGGGTGGATTTTATGCACTTGAGGATGTGAATGGGGCTTTATATTTCTAATCAAAATAAGAAAACACCATAAGATGTATGGTATTAACGATTCGGACATCCTCAAACTAAAGTCGTCAACTACTTATAATCTAAATAGTTCATTAATGTTGATGCATGAAATAAATCTCATTATGTTTGTGCTAGAGATAGGAAAACTTTGTAAACTCCCATTTAGTAGTACTGATAAGACCTCTACATAACCTCTTTTTAAGATTCATTTAGATTTATGGGGTCTTGCTTCAGTTTTATCTGCTCAGAGTTATCGTTTTATGTGGTGTTTATGGATGATTACACTTGTTTTTTCTTGGATTTGTTCTTTGAAAAGAGAATATGAATTTTTATCAGCATTTGTGAAATTTCATGATATGGTTGAAAGGAAATTTCAGAAACGAATTTGAATTTTTCAAATGTGATGGAGGTGGTGAGTTTGCTACAAAAGAATTAATTGCTCATCTTAATGATAACGAAATCGTGTAATAGATATCATGCTCGGGAACCCCTGAACAAAACGGAATAGCTGAAAGGAAACATATAAATATTATAGAATTGGGTCTTACAATGATATTTTATGCAGGAATTCCTAAACGATTTTAGGTTGAAGCTTTCTATACTGCAGTCTTTGTAATAAACAAGATTCTCTCAGCCAATTTGCAAATAGATTTACCATATTCTTTGTTGTTTGACTACCTACTAGACTGTTCTTCACTCCGAGTTTTTGGTTGTCTGTGTTTTCCGTACTTTCGAGACTATGTTGTAGATAAATTATGCTATCATTATCTTCCATGTGTATTTTGGGTTACATTATTCAACATAAGGGTTACATGTGTGTGCATCCACCCACAGGATGATTCTATATCTCTAGACATATTGTATTTGATGAAAATATATGTTCTTATGCTAACCCCAATTCTTTATTTGATAGTGCTTAGGTTCAGGGGAAGCTATCCACCTATGCAGAATGGTCAGAGTGTTTTGAACTGGACACATAGACTCATTCTTCTTCCGACTTATCATCTCCACATAAACCACCCATATGGGGTGCCCTTGATGTATTTGGTCCCTCAAGTCTTGCTTTGTCCATCACTAATGATAGCTCTCCAACTTCTCTTATAGAAGAAGATGCCACCACTGCAACACCAATCCAAGATGTGCATGATGATGCAATACACAATCATGGTGATGAAAATGTTGCAACTCAAGAAACCAACTAATCTAATTTTTTACTGCCTCTGAGCATTCTCGTCATCACATGGTCACAAAATCTCAAAATGGTACTCAAAGACCTCAGATTCTCTCATCCATGGCAGTAATCTCAAGTGCTCCTATTTTTGAAGCCATCCCTTCTGAACTTAAAACCATTAGGTCAGCCTTGGGTCATCTAGTTTGGCATCATGTGATGAAAGAGGAAATTGAAGCCCTACATGTTAACTCAACTTGGAGCTAGTTCCACGTATTTCAGGTATGAATATTGTTGGTTGTCATTGGGTCTATAAGATTAAATTAAAATCTGATGGTAGTCTAAAGAGACTTAAGGCCAGACTAGTTGCTAAAGGATACAATCGGGTTGCTGGAATTAATTTTTCTGAAACATTCAGTCTTGTAATTAAGCCTGCTAGTATTCAGATTATACTCACCATAGCTATTGTGCGTCACTACCCTATCAAATAGCTTGATGTGAAAAATGCTTTCTTGCATGGCTTACTTAAGGAAGTAGTATTTATGGAACAACCTGTTAGATTTGTCCCAAAATATCCAAATTATGTCTATAAATTAAAAATAACTTTACATGGTATCAAGCAAGCACTGGGTCTGGTTTGATCGATTTAGTATCGATTTGTTGTTATTGGGGTTTTATTGAAGCATAGCTGATTCATCTCTATTTGTTTCTAGCACCAATCAAGGCATTATTGTCCTTCTCTTTTATATTGATAATATTATTGATACCGGTAACAATTCGGATCTTTTAGAATGGTTCATTTTCCAACTTGGAATGAAATTTGCAATGAAAGATCTTAGACCTCTTCACTACTTTTTTGGCATCGAGGTATGTTATTTTTCAGGTGGAATTTTTCTATCGCAAAGCAAATATGTCTGGGATCTTCTTAATCATGCTCAAATGCTCGATGCCAAAACTATTTCAACACCAATGGCAATGAAGAATAATATTCATGAGAATTCTAATATGTTCTAATATGTTTCCTGATCCATCCCTTTATCGGAGCATTGTCGGTATACTCCAATACGTTACCATAACACGGTCTGACCTTTTCGACGATGTTAATAAAGTGTGCCAATTTATGCATGCCCCTATAATTGCACATTTTCAGACAGTGAAGCGGATTCTTTGTTATCGTAGTAATACATAGTCATGTGGCATAAGAATCTCATCTGATAGTTCCCTTGAGTTATATGCTTTCTCTGATGTAGATTGGGCTGGGTGTCTAAATATTTGTTGTTCAACCACTAGTTTTTGCACCTATCGTGGTTCTAGCTGCATATCTTGGAGTGCTAAGAAACAAACGACTGTGGCTCATTCAAGTGCTGAAGTGAAATACCGATCTATGGCATCCACTGCTGCAGAATTGACACGACTTTCTTTCATTCTTTGGGATATTGGGGTACCTCTTTCTCGGCCACCAACTTTTTTTTGTGATAATATCAGTGCTCTCTACATGAAAGTTAATCATGTTTTTCATGTCTGGACGAAGCACATTGAATTGGACTATCATTTTTTGCGTGAAAAGGTTGCTCTTGGTTTATTTATCACTCGATTTGTTTCCTCTCGCAATCAAGTAGCTGATATCTTTACCAAGCCTTTGCCACGAGATATTTTCGGGATCTTTGCTTCAAACTCGGACTTCAACTGCCTCCTTAGCTAAGTTTGAGGGGGATTATTAAAAATAAAATTCAAATAACATAAGAAAGGATATTACTCTTTCGTTTTGAGATGAGAATGTAACAAGATAGGAAATTGTATTTTGATAGGAAAGTGTATATTGCATGTAACAAGATAGAAAAGTGTATATTGTATTATTATATATACAATGAAAGAACCACCACAAGTCATTGTGTGTGGGGCACAATTAATTTTCAAAGAGTTTCTCTCTCTAAAAATTCTATAATGTACTTCTTTAATAAATATGTAAGAGTCTTCGAAACAAAAAAATGTAAAAGTCAAGTCAGATATTATAAATGCAGTGTCATTTGAGTAGAACTGTCTTTAGAAAAAATACCCTTCTTTATCAGTTGCGAAAACCAAATTATACTCAAAGGACACATACGCAAGCACACGAACGTGCCTTGGTCACATGGATACACACATAGACTTATAGGACCCACACTTTTGTCTCTTGAGGTTGATTGAAAGTTATGGCCTAAAATCAAGGTTTCACACAATTTGGAGAAAAAGGGTAAATGAGTGTATTTTGCTTTTTAAATTTTCTTCACCTGGTTTTGTGACTTCTGTTTATTTTCCTTTATCGGGCATCTTTCTGTCGTGTAATTTGTTTTGGGTAGCATGATACAAGTCCTACATCCTCTTTTTATAAAGGAAATTCATCGAAACACAACTCACATTTCAACCAAATATTTTACGCTTTCTACTACTCCAAATCAAAATCATGTGGATTATTGAAGGTATTTTGAAATTAAATTGAAACACATAGTTGAAATGCTAAATAGATGATCTCATTGGTGTATTTTGACAAATACCTCTTTTATAAACTACTAACTACTTTAAAATTTCGTATTTGTTTTTAGATTAAGCCAACGTGGTCCTATAACAAGGATAGTAATACAAGCATTTTAACAACAAAACACATTCGGATGGTGGAAAACATCGTCCTGATTGGAGCCTTAAACTCTGGGTTTTGGATATCACTTAATAAGTACTTTATTTCTTTCTATTTTTAATTCATTATTCGCTTTTTTTTTTTGATATATAGTTTAGGAATTTTGGCTTTAAAAGTTCTAGTAGAGATGAATTTACAGGTGGTGCTACTAGTAGGCCTAGAAAAGATCAGATCCACCAGATCTGTATTAGTTTTAGGTCTACAATTTGAGCGGCCCCATTTCTTTGGATTCATCAAATTTTAAGTCATTTTTCATGAAGTTAAGTTGACCTTACATCAGAGATTTCAAAGTCGAGCATAAAAATGGCTTGGGTGTATTTGGGTAGGTTTGGTGGTTTTGTAGGGATTAAGGACTACTGATGTTGGTGTACTAAACTAGTGTGGTCCTTATGATTCAAGATTACATATTTCTAGGAATTCCCTTTGCCAAAAGTCCGAGGGGGTATTTACATGTATGCTCGTTCATTTTCTCTCTCCTTTCGTTTTTTTTTTTTTTAAGTTTTGTATTCCCTTTTTATTTTATATTTCTTCATTTTAATCTTATTTATTCTTCTTTGTTTTAAAACCTTTTACAGTTATTCCCTTTTTCCTTTTTATTTTCTGGTCCTTATTTCGTATTTACATAAACTTAAGCCGGCTCGACTGATGATTTGTTGGAAGAAAAGTATTTTGAGGCTGATCTACTCATAAACCAAAAATTAATAGAGGTCATCTTCTAATCCTTCAAATTTAAGTTTGAACATCATCTTAAGGGAAAGGTTTCTATGCTTTCCCTACAGCATAGAAGTTCTATCCTCTCCCTACTATCCAGCCGTCCAATTTTGATCAAGAGAGCCACTCATCGTTTGATCTTAGATCTGATGTCTCAAAGTATTTTATTTTTAGTTTTTTTATATACAAATTGTATGAATATGAAATTTGGCATGTGCCATATTCTCATTGGAGTGCACCTATAAAAAATATTAAAAATAATTTTTCAATAAAATATAGTGACCAAAATACCCCTTAAAATTTTCAGGAGTATTTTGCCATTTTATTTTATTGAAAAAAAAAATTTTATATTTTTTGCTAATGCGAGTTTAATAGAGGAATGGACGTCTAAAATCTGGTGTCAAAATAGTTTATAGAAAAAATTAAAAATAAAATAGTATAGAACCGTGACATTGTGATTGGGGCAATCTTAGCCCTCCATTTAGAATGGACGGTTGGATAAGAGAAGGATAAAACTTCTATGCTGTTGGGAGAAGCATATAAAGCTTGCCATTATCTTTAACGAATTGGACGTAAACTAGTCTGAGTTGTTTTAGAATCACATGTGGCTATTTGAGAGAAGTACAGTTTTGTGAGCAAAATTGTGGAGGTCGTTGAGAGCAAGTTAAACAAACAGATGGGCAAACGAATTCATATGAAGATAAATGCTTATTTATACATTAAAAGTTTAAATATTTGAACTTTTCATTGCTATGAAGGTAAATAGTCGCTTCATCTTCATATTGTCTAGATTTCTGTTTCCAATCTAATAATTTTTATTTGATGTATGTTATTCCTGACAAGGTCATAGGTGTGTAAGATCATTGGAAGATTGGAGACATTGAATTTCATAAATTTGGTGCATTTGTGAGGGTGTGGTTTGTATAATGTTGCAACTTTAATTAAGGTGCACCTCTAAGTTTTATCATAAATGTAATTTTGATATAAAATTTTTTTGGATGGCTTGAAAATCAATTTTCATTTTTAATAATAAAATTTTAAACTCTAAAAATGGTTCAAATCAAGTAGATCTAAAAACATGTGAAAATCTTGAAAATAGATGGTCCAGATAATGTGTTGCAAGATACACTATTTTGTGGACTCGAAATCCTTTTTCTTTTCATATTTATACATCTCGATGTCAAAATGATCAATTAGAGGGTTTTCAAAACTTTTATGATGGATTTTTGAGGTGCATCTTTACATTTTAAGCTTACAACTTATAAAAACTTTTTCATTCATTAAAAAGCATATTTTTTGTTCTTTCTATTTATAGGGATGGAAACGTTTGTTCACAACTAGACTTGCTAGGTTTTCTCATAATGTGATGGATCCAATACCTTATGAAATATTTTGACCCATTCATGCAGGGCTCATAGCATTTTATTTCACTTGAATGGTTGCATATACATGGTTATGGCCCACTTCACTTGAGAGAAATAGCAATCATGGTGTTTTTCTCATACAAGTTCAACGACTGAGTGTAAGTAATACTAGAATACATTCAAGTAATTGCAAACTCCAAAAAAGAATAGCTTAACTTCGGAGAGGCGTGAAATGCTATTATGTATTCATTATAATTTGAACTTCCAAGAGTGACAAATAGGGAGGAAAATGGAGGACTACAACTAATCGACCTAGATGTAGTATTTATCGCCGATATTACCAGTACAACGACTGAGTTGACGAAGAAGATGTGCTCGTGTTAGGTAAGAGAGCATTTCTTAAGGCATTTGGCGAAGATGAGGACGATTAAGGAGAAAGAGGTGATCTTCCAGTATCTGAAAAATTTGTTGGAAATGTAGGCAATTGCATACGTATTGAGGGAAAGGGGGAAGGAGATTAGGGAGTGGGAGAAGGGAGAGAAGTTGATTCTAAGGCCACCTAGGTTCAATCGAGGTAAATGTAGCCCAAGCCCCAGCAGCAGGAGGGTGGTGTTTGAGTGGACCAACCTGAGGGATTTCAAGTAAGGAGAGTGGTACACCATGACTGATTTATTCATGAACCGCTGAGGAAGGTTTAATTAGCAAGGTATTCCATGAGTTTGAACTCCTGGACTTGTACATAAACAACTCAATAAATTGTCTCAATAATTCAGTGAGTGGAATCAATGTTCAAACGAGGGAGAAGAGCAATGTTCTTTATTTTAGTATTTGGTTGTATTTTAAGAATTATATGTTCACTTTTGGACCATTTATTCATATTCATGGAAATTGTACGCTCCATTTTTACCATGAAATAAATGTAATTGTTAACGGACGCTCAATCAATAAATGACCTATCAATTTTCATGTATTATGAGAAAATAATTAAAATCCATAGTGTAATCCCCCATTTTTTGGGAACCACATAATTTTGATAATAAATTTTAAATCATTTTTGAAACTTTTTAAAGGTTGAATAAGCCTAAACTGATCGATCCACCAATCCAGATCGCTGATATGCTCGTTCTAGATCAGTTTCCCTGACAACCAACTACCGATCCAAGTTTTTAAAAACTGCTTTGGAGGGAATGATTTGCGCTTGACTCAGACAAGCATAGTAGAAAAAGTAAAAGCTATTGGCAACAAAAGGTAGAAAAGCTGGGTATATAGAAACATATAAGAGCTTGTGGCTGGTGCTATGGTTTTCTCCCTTCGTGAAAGACCAAAATCACAAAATGGATGCTCTCTCTCTCTCTC
>NW_006499364.1:5946942-5958958 GCF_000471905.2 Amborella trichopoda | reverse complement strand
ACGTTCGGTACGTGGTTACGGTACGTTACGTTACGTTTACGTTTCCGTTACCGTTACGAAGTAAACCGAAACTAACTAACAACTAGGTAGTGTCTCTCTCTCTCTCTCTCTCTCTCTCTCTCTCTCTCTCTCTCTCTCTCTCAAGTTTCTATTCTATTGTTCACGGAGTTTTATTGATTGCCATATTGCATTCAGGTGGAGACTAAGAAAGTAACATGTTAGTCTCGGTGAAAATCGTGGACCTGAATCTGTTTTGATTCGTCGTGTTTCCACCATCTACGAAAGATGGGAAAATGCTGCAATTGTTCTTGAAATTAGGGGCAATTCTTCCCTTATAGATCAACAGTAACCTTTTTGCTTTTATTACATTCTCTACCTTTCAAATTCCTTAGAGAAAAAGATCCAAACCCTAATGCATATGTTGTGAAAATCGCCCTATTAACTCCAACTGGTTCAAATATATCTCGAAAAGCCCTCCATCTAAATGTTCTACTTTCCATAATTTGCTCATTCACAAGGCAATACTTAACAAGTTCTGGAAATTAACGCCGCATGATCCTTTATGCAGGGCGGCAATCCCCAACCTGGCTTAGGAGATTAAAAGAATAAAAAGAAATATTTTATATATTTCTTACAATACCATATTTTATATTTTCTATATATTTTATATCAGGACACTCGACTCAACACAAATATTTTATATATTTCTTACAATATACATATTTTATATTTTCTATATATTTTATATCAGGGCACCCGACTCAACACGATCTGCCGGATCCAAAACTTTGTCCCGGACACGGAACAGTTCGGGTCAAACCGCGTCCCCAATTGCTAACCCTACCTTGTGTTGGCTTTTGATGAAATTTCAGCTATGAAAGCCAGTCTAGGGACATGACAGTCATATTTACTTTTTGGATTTTAATGTTGATCTAGGAACCCAAGCCTAAGGGCATTCTGATAACTGTACGGTGCCCTTATAATGGCCATGCATTGCTACTTAAAGGTTCGGCTGCTCTGTAGTCACCTGCTAAACCACTTCATGATGCAATTAAATTGAATCCCATCCCAAATTCAGAAAAGTAATTCTCTTTCTTCATCCTCCTCTCTATTGAGATTTACTCATTAATGGCTTTCTTTTTCATTGCACTCATCACGTCATTAACCTGGTCTCTTCTGATAATATTTCAATGCGTTCATCCTTTTATAGTTGATTTCTCACATCGGTATAGTTGATTTCTCACATCGGTTTCATTGTGAGTTCCAAATTCCATATTAAAACTAACTCATGCTCGTTCTTTTTTGTTGGATCTATAAACTCATCCCTCTCTTTCTGTTCCTTTTTTAGTTTGGATGGGGCCAGGGATTCTTTGTCTCTCTCTCGGATTAGATGTAGGTTTACTCTCTCTCTCACTTAGAATATTTGAGATAAAGTAGAGATTTCAATATTTTTGTCTTGAATATTTTGCTCAAGCAGTTCATTAATATAGAATGCATCGAAGTCCTTGTTTATCATTTTACAAGGCCCAACTTCTATTTAATTGATGATGAGTCGAGGAAAATTGGGGGAAGATAGATATTAATGAAGAAGGAAGAAGAAAAGATAGATTTGTACCTGGATGCATTGCTTATGGGTAGAATGCGTGATCTTGTGCGTAGTATACAACCCCATCTCCCTCCATTCTGCCTTTTCATTTTCTTTTTTTCTTTATCTTTTTTTATCATGTTTTTTGGAGTAATGCAAAGTAGTTTATGTTTGGGTGAGTTGATAATGTTTGGTACCATTTGAAAATGATGCCATGTTAATTCAAACCCATTTTGATTTTTTCTCTTTTTTTCAGTGTGAAAAATGAAGCGTAAACCTTAGTACCCTTAAATAGAGCGACTGAGAAGTGTAAAGCAACTGTTTTTTTAATTAATTTTGAGCAAAAAAAATTTTACATGCATTTTCTTATGGTTGTATGTTCTGATGGGCGATGAAATCCAACTTATTGCAAAAGTATGATTGCTTTTTTTCCTCTTTAATATTTTATGAGAAATTTATCATATTTAATTATGAGTCGGGTTTCAAAACCCTCCAATCCGGATTGAGAATCGGAAAGGATGAATCTCTTCCTAGTATCGAGAGAGGGTGTTGGTCGGGGGCCCGGTCTTTCCCTTTGGTGTCCTCCTCCTCACAGGGGAGAGAAAAGACCCTCTCTCGAACAACCACAAGAGACCACATGTTTCCTTGGCAAGGCATGTGTGCTCTTTTTAGTGCGAATAGGAACCAACAGTGAGATAGATTTTAATTAAAAAAATAAGCATTCAGACGCCTACCTTACCGCTTGGGGTTCGGGGATACGCCCGGGGCAGTCACCCTCTTAGAACAATTATAAAGCCCTCCGGCTGTCCAGCAGCATGGTTTGGATGCGGACCCTCTTCGAACTCGACACGTCACTGCGCTTCTTTATCTAAAAAATTTCAGTGTAAGTTCAAGTGAAATAGTCCTCTCAGATAAGTTATGTGAGTGGACTAGCTGGCAAATATAGGATGAAGAAAGAAATGTGATGGAAGCTCTTTTATCGCTCGAGTGTTACGAGACTTAGTAATCAGAGCAGTTAAAAGAGTTAGGACTCTACCGGATGCTAACTCAGGATGACCCCATTTGAGTGAGAGAGGACAAGAGCATTTATATCACTCGTAACTTAACTCAACAGTACTGTGTGGAAGTTAGAGCAGCAATATGAGAGTCAAATCTCTTAAAACGGCTCTAAGGAGCACTAAATAAAACACACAATTATTATAAGAGGATACCAACAGGCGAATAGAATTAAGAAAGTGAGGGGTTAGAATTATGAGTATGTAAGACTAGAAGACAAAGGAGGATTGGACGAGGGAGTTGTGTCTGCACTAAGGGGCGCTCACAAGCTAAAATGCGAGCAAGAGAGAGGTGTGGTTGAACATAAGAGGGCAAGAAAGGGGGAGTCCGCTCTAGCGCACGGCTCCGGGTGTCGTGTAGATGAGAGACGAGGAGAAAGAAGACAAGAGGGACGAAAAGGGGGTGTCCACTCTAGGGCGTGTACCTGTGCGTTGAGGGGGTGAACAAAGGGAGAAAAAAGAGAGCAAAGGGAAAGCCACCTCTAGGTGCGGCTACGTGTTCGGGAGAAGTAGAAAGAGAGATGAGCAGGACGTGAGTTGGTGAGCTAAGTCCGCACACAATTGCGGACCTGGGTTTTGGGACATGCAAAGAAAGAGAGAAAGAGAAGAGACGGGGGTCGCTGGTAGTTGCGACCTTGAGACTTGTGTACGGCAGAAGGAGAAAAAAGCAACGAAAAAAGATGAAGAAGGGCCTGGGTCGCTGGCTGGGGCGGCTTTGGACCTTGCCTGCATGATTCAAAGATAGGCAAGTTGTGCAGAGCCGGGGCCACGGGTTGCCTGTGGCTCTAAACGTGCATGTAGAACAGGAGAAGAAGGGACGCAAAGGGAGATGGGAGAAGAGACGGGGCCACTGCCAAGGGCGGCCCTGAGTTTTGCGTGTAGGGAAGGAGGGGCAGAGAGAGAAAGAAGAAAGAAAGAGAAGTGAAAGACGAGAGAGAGTGAGATTGGGGTGTGTCCTAATCTAGGTGCACCTCCATTGGCCTCCTTGAATGTACATGAGAGAGAGAGAAGGGCTAGGTTTGGGTCAAGGTTTGGTGTTTGGTATATGGACTAAGAGTGTACGCTAGGGTGTATAGACTATGGTGTAGGGTAAAGGTATAGGCTAGGGTGTAGGGTGTAGCATATGGACTAGGGTGTATGGGCTAGGGGTAGTTTCTCTCTCTACCAAAAATTTTTATCTCCTCACCACTTGATCTAGCAACTTGGAAGCAACGCAAAATTATGAACTCAAGACTCACTTCAATGCTCAAGTTTCATTCAAATGATCCAGCCTTTTTACAAATGACTTAAGCCCACTTATTACGGAAACCACAAAACAATGGTGGAATGCTCAAAACTAAGCCAAATTGTGAAAAATTACATATTAAATAAATTAAAATAAAATCCTTTTTTGGACCAAAATACTGCTTAGTACTTTTGAACAAATAACAAAATCATCCCTCCATGAGGGACCTCTTACCATGGCTAGACTTCGAGAGCTTTTCCGAACGCTTGCGCCAATAATTTGGGTGATCAATCATCGTAGAATCGATGATTGATCTATCACGAATATTTTGATGCCCTTTGATCGTCTGGAAACATAATTTCTATGAAGGACCAAAAATCCAGCGAAATTCATAAACTTCGCCCACTAATCCGGTACAATTCGCGATGTTCCGAGTCCTCATTTTGATCACAAATTGAAGAGGAAATTGTCGCGATCATTTTGCAATAAATTTCGTTCAATTTGGTTTCCGTTTATGCATATTCCAAATTAGGGAAGTCGTCGGAAATGGGATTCCGGCGACCAAAAAATCTTACTCTTTTAACCTTCAAACTCTCACTATCCGACCTCCAATTGTGTGCAAAAAATATACCAAATTGTAGCCCTTTGTGATACAATTGCACCGGACCTATTGTTGCGATGATCCGATATCGAGATCTCAAGTTATGACTTTAAGCTTTTGAGCTCATCTTCTCTCTCAAAGTTCTCTTGTTTCGGCCACGTCATGACGTGTGCCATATGTCAAAACGTCCGGGTCGTCAAAACCTTGCTTGTATCCAAATTTAAAATTGTTTCAACTCAAAACAACTATGTTATGAGCATTTAAAATTCATCCCAAAATGGAAAAACGCAGTTTTGATAAATGAAAGCTGGTTCACCGAGGCTGCACTGCAATAGAGTAAAACCCACACTTTTATGGTAACTTAGGCCCAAAATTGTCCTGGAACGTCCGATTGAGCCCAAATTTGGTTCTTAGGGTTTTTTTGACGTTTTGGATCTAACGGTAATGGTATGGTACAATTTTGAGGCTCCAAAAATAGGGTTGTAGTTATAAGTCCCTTTTCAGCATTGTAGGAATTGGATTTGAGAATCGAATTTCGTTCTAATCATATCAAAACTTATCAGAATGTGACGAAACTTTGTGAGCATCCTTCGAGCATCCCAAACTACCCTTTTCACTCCTTTGGAAGCCATTACAGTACTTCTTAAGAGGTTGCCCAATTTTAGGCTTATTTGCAGTGTTCTCATGGTCTGGCGGTGTCTTGGGTACCGTCAAGCCAAGTTGTTACTGGCTCTCTCTTTATGTGACTCGGGGATATTAGTACGCCAAAAATAATATATAATAGGTGTGAGTTATGATAGATCGCCAAATCCTATTAGAGAATCGGCAATCTCGTCAGGGAAACAGGTGATTTAGAGTAGCTGCATGTGTTTACCACACTTCAAAATTTATTATTGTTTTATTTTTAAGATTTGTTTTATGGACCGATTCTCGCCCTGAAGAATCTTGGATCGCCTATCCGCACCAGTTTCTGGCATGACCATTTTGGCTAATCTAAGTTTTAACTCATTGTGTTGAACTCAGTGCTTTAAAAGTCACCGAGTCAATATAGAATCGGCCGATTCGAACAAAGAATCGGACATCCCGTGTCAATTCTTTTGTAAAGCAAAGAATCAATAGGTTTCAGAGCAGAACTGGTGATTCTGTACAGATAATCGCACGTTGACGTCATGACTCGATCTATTCACCTGGTTCTGTGACATCATGAATCCTACGGGGTATTTTCATAATTTTTTGGGTTAAAATGGGTAATTACGATTAAATGCCACTTGTCCCTCATCACAAGTCCCACACTCCTCCATGCTTTTCGCATGTGAAAGGCATTGATAGCAGAGTAGTATTTTATTCTCGCAAGTTTTCTATTGTGGGTTCGATGTGGGATAAATGTGATGAAAGATAATAGCTGAAAAGGATATATAATATAATCTTTAAGTCGGCCTACTAATATAAAAAATCAGATGTGGTGGTTAGCATGCCGCTTTTTCCTTTGGACATCGCCGGATCAACTCTTGGGCAAGATCCCACATCCTTCCCTCCTCACAAACAAATAAAAGGTTTTTTTACAAAAAAATAAAAGTTCTTTGTAAAAAAAAAAAATATGGTTCTTATAAAAAAGAAGAAGAAGAAGTGATACAACAAAATTTCTTTTGTGTAAAAAAAAATAAAATGTATAAAAGTTTCTTGTAAAAAAAAGAATAAGGGAATTAAAAAAAAAAAAAAAAAAAAAAAGGTAAATACAACAAAATTTCTTGTTATTGTCAAAACATACAAGTTTATTGTAAAAAAAAAATAAGGTTCTTGTCAGAAAAAGAAAAAAAAAGGTAATACAACAAGTATTTCCTGTAAAAAAAAAAACGTCCATGTTAAAAAAACAAAAAGTAATACAACAAGCATTTCTTGTAAATAAATAAATAAAAGGTTATTATCAAAAGAAATAATTTTTTATCAAAAAAAGATCAAAGGTAATACATCAAGTATTTCTTGTCAAAAAAATACGTTTTTTAAACCATTGGTCGAGCTACTAAATATTTCACTTTAACTGTTAATTTAAAAATTTCAAAACTCATAATGTGTTTTACTTATTAGATTATTGGAAACTAGATTTGAAATATGAGGTTGGCACATTAGCTACTTCAACTATTACATATGATTTAATAAGTTTCCATATTCTTTGATAAATTTCCCCCCGGTTTCTAATGAAATATGAGGTTGGCATGTTAACTATTTCAACTATTACATGTGATTTAATAAGTTTCCCATATTTTTTGATAAATTTTACCCCGGTTTCTATGCGGCTAAGCTCGCATATGTGGAAATGCGGGCCTCTTAATAAATCTATTTTTGAGATGGATTTTAAGACGTAATTTTTAAGGATATATAATCTCTAACATGGAGATCATAAAATGAAAGAATAAATAAATTTTAAAAACTAAAAATAATAATTCTAGTAAGAAAACATTTGGACCGTTAGTTTTCATTGTTTTAGATGGAACACCTACTTGCATCCATCTTTAAGATGGATGCTTTACACTTTTTGGACCGCATATAAAAATGCGGTCCAACTCGCATGAAACAATTTTCCTTGTTATTTATTGTATCGTATGTATTCATATCTTCCTCCATTCAACTTATGTTTTTTTTTTTTTGGTCATGTTTTCTCGATTAGGACAATATTTTATAGTTGTGTGATCAGGATTTGCCCAACCGATTAGGAACATGGGTCGAACCATTAAACATTTTACTTTAGCTGTTATTTGATAAATTTCAAAATTCATAATGTGTGTTATTTATTAGATCAAACGCCCTCAACTTTGTTGGATACTATACAAACTCCCACAATTTTTTTTATTTTCTTACAATTTTTTCCATTCTTTAAGCATCTTTTTTTAATTAAAATTCCCATATTCACCAATGAATAAAACTCATAACCCATATCTTAATGAAAAAAGTTACCCCAATTCAAGCACAACTAATTTTCTTTGTTATGATGGATTTTGGAAGATGGAAAAACCCTAGAAGGTTTACTTGGGGAGCAGGTTTTGGGTTTGGCTTGGACGAAGACCACAAGCTCTATGAGATGCTTCTTACTCTTACTTTGTATTATGCGGAGAAAAGGTAGCATCTCAGTTGCAACTCCCACCTTTCTTTTTCTTCTTCAAATAGTGAACCCGAAGTAGTTGTGGTTACAGTCTCTGATGAGTCACAACTGACGAAGATTAGGCTGAAGCATTGGGCGCAGGCTGTTGCTTACTCCATTATGCAGTCATACTAAGTGGCTACAAATCAAAGACAATTGGTGTTTCGGCACAAGGAGGAGGATGGTTTTTGGTGGAGGTGAGGACGGAGAGGCTGAGGAAAGGGATGCAGCTGTTGTAGTCACTATCAGCTATGATATGTCAATAGGGCTTCTTTCAGGTGCAAACTTCCCAGTGGTGGGCTTCTTCTCTCCCCCATCAACGGATATCTTTGGCTTGTCTGATTGGGCTAGAAGAAGTTGGAGCCTTTCTTATGCTCTGAAGTTCAAAATTATGGTGGAGAATAAGATCATGTTCTTCCTTCGGTCTAAGAAGGATTCTTTGATGGCCATGAAGAATCTTTTTGTTCGTATTAGGGGAAAGTTGTTGTCTCTTGATCTGTGGAAACCTGACTCCCATCTTTCGTATTTGCAAAAAGAAAGTATGTAGATCAGGTTATCAGGTATTCCTTTTCATGCTTGGTCCTTGTCTACATTTTGTAAATGGGCCAACAAATGTGGGAAGTTTTGTGATGTCGATAAGATGGCGTTTGACGGGGTTGACCTGCGATTTGTTAAGATCTGTATATAGAAATTGAGTGGGGCCCTCATTCCAAAAAATCTGACTCTTCATTTGGGTCAAGAATTTTTTTCATTGTAGTATTGCAAGAAACAAAGGATTTAAAAAGTAACTGTCTGGGTCTATAGAAAGTTACTAATGAGGTGGTGGAAAACAATGGATGGCAGGAGGTGGTTCGTCGCTGTAGAGCTTCACCGGTTAAGGCAAATTCCGGCCATTTGCAGCGGGATGGTCACCGGAATTTCAGAACAGGGAAGAGGGATTTTCAAAATTTGAAATCCATAAGCGGTGGATCTCAATTGCCCGTTTTGCTAATTACCCTGCTATCTCTTCGTCGAGCGTTACTCACCGTGTTGATGGACCACGCAAACGTGAGGTCAGTGAGGGACCATCAACGATAGAAGGTTGTCAAAACAACAAAATGGAAGTATTTGCTTGGCGGCAGAGAATAAAGGCGCAGTTCTCGGGATTCGTGTTGACGGTTGATGGTGGCGATGTGGTGCCGCATGATTTCCCGCAAGGTACGAAAGGCAATGCCATCTTCCCAATACCTGTTTTGAAAGTGATGGATAGCAAGAACTTTTCCTTTTTGCACGCTGGCCTAAAGGAGGTGGATAGAAGTTTGGTTATAGCCATTGCAATTCTGCTAATAGGTCTTCGCCTTTGATTGACTGCTGCACTCCAAGTAGTGCTCGTTGTTCTTGCTGTCATGTATCCCCTGTGGCACCGTCGAGCAGCTAGGAAGGACCGTACGATTCAATGGTCGAATTTTGATCCATTGACTGTGAACTCGATGGCACTTGTGGTAGTAGATGACGATGTCAAACCCATTGCAATGGTGGAAGAGGAGGTGATGGGAGGCTCCCCGATGGCTTTAATAGAGGATGCACTATCAGTGCAGGTGGAGCAACAATTGATGGTGGTGATGTGGCTAACCCCTTGTCTGTAGTTCGTAAAGATCAGGCATTGCTCTTGCACCTGTCTAAGGTGTCGACTAGTGAAGCAACTGTGGTTGCTCCTGGATTGCTGCCCCAGAGTGCTTGCGATCCGGCTACAGGTGGTTCGTTGGCAAGCGAGAATCAACCTCAGAGCGTTCAGGTGGAGGCCAATGTGGGTTCCCTAGTGCTTGATAGCTAGATGGATTTTGACTTTCCAATAGGGGTGGTTTTTAAGGAAATTGTTGACAAACTCAGGGCTGAGAAATTGCGAGTCGTTGATGCTAGGAATAAGAAAACTGAATTGGAAAAGCATGGTGGTGTCATTGAGGAGAGGACCCCCACTAAATTCTACCAAATATTTGTCTCATGTGTAAGACGGATGGGAAATCTGGAGACCATCACTTCCTTCATTGTCCTTTTGCTCTTCGCCTCTAGAGTTGGTTCTTTGTCCAGTTTGGGATTGCATTTGTAATGCCACCTTCAGTGGTTGGGATCTTACAAAATTGTATGGTTCATTTGCCCCGAACCGGGATTTTTATCTGGTAAATTACTAGAGGCGTAATTCCATGGGAAATCTGGAAAAAGAGAAATAGAAGAGTTTTTAGGGGAAATGTCTGCCTTTTGGAAAAATCTTATCTTTCGGTTACTAAAGTTGGTCAAGACATATCGGAAGTGGATATTAGAAGAAATTTAAATAATTTGTTTCATATGTGTTTCTTTAAAGGTAGACCTATAGGAAGATGGCTAGCTCCACCCCTTGGTGTATACAAGCTTAATTTTGACGGTAGTTTGATAAGGAATCCAGGCCCAACTGGCTTTGGTGGTGTGTTTAGGGATTGGATGGGGAACGTGATCTTTACGTATGGGGGTCCACTTGGGATGCGTATAGCTAATTTTGCATAACTGTTTGCTCTTTTCTATGGTCTGCGTATCTATTTGGAAAAGAATGTGGGGTGTTCTTGTATCCTTGAAGGGGATTCTCTTAATGTCATAAAGTGGTGAAAAGGGGAGCAAAAGTTGTTTTGGGAGCTCAAATCTTTGCTGTTTCAGATTTTGAACCTCTCATCTTCCTTTTTCTTTTCTTTTGTTTAAGTTTATAGGGAGGCCAATGTGTTGGCAGACTCTCTTCCTAAAGGAGGTCCCTCTCTTCCTGAAACTATTGTTTCTGATTTTATAATTTCGTTTTAGCATAATACAATTGTGGAATTTCTGTCAAAAAATAAAATTATTTTTCTTTGTTTGTCCTTTAACGTTTCTTCTTTTGAAAAATAGGTTTAACGTTGAAAGATAATTACCAACTTGGGGTCATTTTGTCATTAGTATTAACTTTTGGAGGCCCTCTTGTTGCGAGCTCAGTGTTCTCCTTTTTGGACCATCAAAAGTAGTGAATCTGTAAATCGTGGGAGGAAAGATATTCTATCAAAGGTATCTTTGGGAAAGTTCAGGAAGAGGTTTTGTTGAGGCTTCTTTTTTCACGGTATTCTTCATTGAGATAACATTATATTGCATATTGTAATTTTCTCTTTGATAGTTAGAATTTTACTTTCCGCCTTGTACCTTAATGTAGCCCCAGTGGTGAACCATGTAAATTAGGTGTTGGGGTTTGTTCTTTAATTCATTTTATAGGTTGTTTATTCCATCTCTTGTTCATTTTTCTTTTGATTTTATTGTACACAGTTGCACATGTATTGTCTTGAGTTGTTGGAATCATATACATAGGGTTTGAGTGTGTGTGAGTTCGTTTGTGTGTGTACATATCAATGTTTGTGAAATCAGCCAGTTAAAACCAGAACCGGCCGGTTAGATTGTTACCAGTAGGGTGGCGAGTCTAGTTAGGGCCGGTTTTATGGCACACCTCATAAGACGATACTGTCCAAAAAAAATTGGCACCAAAACAGGCCGGTTCGTGGTCGAACCGGCGATATTTAGTCTAAACCGGCCGGTTTTTCCTAATTGGTCTGGTTTACCGTTTTAACGCCCGAGATAACGCCATTTTCAACACATCAAATAACGGTCGTTGTTTGACACAGACCCATTATGTTTCACATAACAAGCTTTTGCAACTTTTGTTTATTCCATTTTCCGGTTTGTTTTGTTTTTTCAGTCAACTATTGATGTTATACAATTGAAAGTTTCTATAAATCATCGATTATTGAATCAAAAGTCGAAAAACAAAGAGTTCTTGGCGGATTGAAATGGGGACTTGTAAAAATTAGAAATTTCCACCATTCTATCAAATGGAGCTTCAATACCTCATAGATTTTCATACAAATGGAGGGCTTTGATTTATTGTTGAAGGATTCAACATTTACATATTTCCATTTTCCCAAAACGCTAAAGATTTGAGGTTTTTTTGGGCCCGAAGTACTGCTGCTTGAAGAACTGTTTTTTATCCAAACAAATTGATTTTTGATCGATCAATTGATCAATTTTTATCAAATTGATTACTGAAGTTTGATCTTAAAGCCCTGATCTATCAAATAAACTAGTTATTTTGATTTACTACTGATTAGAAGTTTCTATATCGATTTTTCTTTTGTTGCGTTTTTTTCTTGAAATTTTTGTGAAGTGAAAAATCTACAATTTTTTGAATAAAGATCTCAATAGTAAATGATCTTCATGAAATTTTGGGCATTTGAATCTTAATTAAAGTATCTATCATATCCGCATGTCAATTTGTTCAAAAAATGAAAGATTTGGGGTTGATTTTGACTCGAAAGTTTATGTGTTCTTTGGCTCGATTTTAGGGTTCTTACAAAAAATTGTTTTCTAATAAAATTACTTTTTGTTTTATAAAAAT